>CAEGAF010157184.1:0-14947 GCA_903067075.1 Micropoecilia bifurca
TGTGTGTGTGTGTGTGTGTGTGTGTGTGTGTGTGTGTGTGTGTGTGTGTGTGTGTGTGTGTGTGTGTGTAGGGGGGGTGATAATAAATAGTTATTAATCAAACAAATACAGTAACTGTGTAGTGCACCTCCACTTCCAGTCATGAACCTACTGTTCCTTTAACAGTCAACCCGCTACCCCCCTTCGCAATCCAGGTACCAACTGAGGACCACTTGTTATGAACGATAAAAAATAAAAAAGAATAAAGCTAATCTTCTCTTATTTTTCCCTCCTTGATTCTAACTAATAAACCCACTAGAATTAACATTCACACTTCATGTAATGAGGTGATGGGGGGGTGAGGCTGGGGGGCTGTGGGTGGGGGGTGCAGACTTATAGTGACTGCTCTCGCCCCCTAGCCCCGCTTTGCATTTAATACAGTACTCGGAGCCAAAGTGATTGTCAAATTATTTCCTTGTTGTGTGGAGAGATATTTGTAATTAATATTAAAATGAAGCATTGTGTTGATGTCGGGTGGTGTTTTATTACAAAAGCAGCCACCAAAAGGCCGCCGCTCTCATCTCATTTAGACTTTATCTGTTTTTTTCCCTCCACTCTTTCGCTCTCTCAGCCTTAACTCACTCCTGTCCTGCTCTTACGTTTCACGCCTCTAACAGTAAAGCCCCTGTTGCTCGCCGCTTCCCCTTGCTCTTTTACCCTACCCCTTCTCTTATCCCGCTAATATTTTCGCTCCCTGCCCTCCCAGCCCCTCGCAGACATCAATTATACACCCACAGATTATGTTTTCATGGGGTGTCCCACTGGTTTTGGCGTAGCAGCTTTAGAAATGCGGGGATCATTTTAAATAAGCACCTACTCAGAGAAAAAGAAAAGGAAGGGGGGGAGACAGAGGGAGGAGGGGGAGGAGAGGTATGAAGGAGTATGAAAGATGGAGAGAGAAAATAGAAAAAGAGAGACGGGGGCCGCTCTAGGCCAAGAGAATATGAGCAGGTGCAGCAGGGAAAATGAGTGCTATAAACAAGCCCAGGTCCTCGTAATTTATCATTAATCTGGGTGCCTGCGCTCGCAGTGCCTGGCTTATTCTGCATGCTGATAGCCATGTCATATTTCTTATCGCAGATTTGTTTATGCTCTTATCCTTGTTTCTCAGGCTTTACACTTACTGCTATGGCCTCAGCTATTACCACGCTGGCATTTTGAGAAGGAGACGGTGAGTTGCGGGGCATGCGATGAGCTTCAAACGAGAATGATCCATGAATGTGTCATTTTGACTTTAATGGAGAACAAAAAAAAACAAAAAAAAACGCCCTGGACTGTGTGGATTTAAGCCTTTTTGATGGCGAACAACGTGTAGGTTTTACAAACACGGCTAATGGCCAATGGCGCGCCAATCAGAAACGCGCTAACAGTTGTGCCTGAGCTCTCTGTGGAAGCCCCTCTTTCTGTACGGCGACGGCTGACTTCCTCAAACTAACAGACAGATTGCCACGAAAATCAGTTCAACTTTAAAGAGGCTCAGATGGGCATCAAATCTGTCCAAATGTTCTGTACATTGACAAGGCGCACCAGATTTATCATGAATTTCTCATACTGGACTACTTCATTAAAAATGTTCCAACCGTGTTTACTTGAATAATCAAGCAACTAACTGTATCTAAAGCAACAACATGATCTACTTTGGAAGATTGTCGCGCGGGCCTCGGTGTTTGGGTGACTGTCTTGAATGTTTATTTTTCATCAAAGTTAGAATGATTAGAAATCCCCCCCACCCCTTACTCCCCTCCTTCATCCGCATTTGAATTGTTAATACTGCTTCTTTGTTTACTCTGTGCAATTTACTAATGAAAAATATGTGCAGAAGTTATTGATTCATGACCGTAATTGTTTAATTATTAATCAGTTTAGTCTTATATTAGCATTTTAAATGTAACAGACAGCTTGAGAAAACGGAGATGCAGGTTCAAGTTTAGATTCTTTTGTTGTTTTGTGTGTGTGTGTGTGTGTGTGTGTGTGTGTGTGTGTGTGTGTGTGTGTGTGTGTGTGTGTGTGTGTGTGTGTGTGTGCGTGCGCGCGTTTGAGTGATCGGGGAATATAGGGGGCATTTTAGACATAAGTCATGTATTAAAGCATGTGTTACCCGGAAGCAGTGATCTAATAAATTTTTCACTTTTGGCTAAGATTTCAACTTTGAAACTAATATTTGGACAGTTTAACAGGTAAAGCAGCCAGATGGGGAAGATTCTGTGATGCTAATTTATTTCTGAGCTTAAGCCCAATGTTTGTCTGATTATGTGATTACCAAACTTTTTATTCCATCTTCCAAGCAAATAAAATCCAAGCTGAATAAGACAAACCACATGCATTTCCCATCAAACAACATAATTCATATTTAATGAATTTAGCTACCCAGTGTTCAACTTCACGTATCACTTCATGGGGGGAGAGTAATTAATGAACTGGGAGTCACTACTGGGAGTTTTCTTTATTTTCTGTTAAGTTCTTCTTTTTTTTTTTTTTTTACAAATCAGCGACCCGCCTTTCCTCTGGATGGCTCTGGATCAGCTGTCTAACTTGGAATCCAGACAGTTTCCCTAAAATGTCCTGCCTCTTATGGATGGCTTGAACAAATAAAGTTGCTGAATGTTCACAATACAAATGTTAGGTAAAGCCGACCTGGAAATCATTACGGTTGCAAATCAAATTTAAACAGTTTTTATACATTAAGATATTTTTTGCATAAAACCTCATCCTGTTAAGGTAATAAATGTGTTACCAGTTATAGCATCCTCATACAGAGATATTATGGCTAAGACATTAATGAGTCTGAATCTTAAGGCAAGCTGTTAACATTCAGCTACTGAAACCTGGAGCATTTTGGAAATGGAAAAGAACAAACATTTTTGTGAAGCTAACACTAGTAGCATCTCCTCAGTTCTGAATTACAAACACACAAGTTCAGAGGACAGCAGACTGCCTCACCCCTCAGTGGGATGATAGACAGGAAAAAACCCTTTGTGGTCTGAGAAATACCAGCAATGCAAAGTCATGAACTGACAACCAATCTATAAAAAGGGTTTATGTTATGAAAATGACCACAACGTTAGAGGCACTTACCCACTTAAACATTCATAAGATTTTTAAAATAAAACCTTCTTTCTTCTATATTTGATCTTTTCCCTCCAAACTTAACAGTCTTAACAAATCTGCACAGATTAGATTTTATTGCTAATTCATTTTCCAACATTCTTGAAACAGCAAACTAACATGTTTGATCAATATCTAAGTGATTCATCTTTACTAAAATTCAACAGAATATAATTTACTAATTAGAGCTGCTACGATAAAAAGTACTTTTCCTCAGTTAATTGTGTCAGTGTGGCACCTTCATTCATGCTGAAAAAATAAGAAACTAAGAGTGATGACTACTGCTTGTCTCAAGGTTACAAAACATGTCCGGCTGGCATATTTTCTGATGATCTCGATAATACAAGGCCGTGGCGTTTAACTTTTAGGATGCTCCAAAAGCTGTCTTCTTCTGATGGTAGTACAGCATTACATCCATTCTTCTTCTGAACTTGAACAGGACATTTCTGCTTCCAGTTTATGTTTGAATTGCTCATGTGGGTTTTTGTTCTCACTGTAAAGATGTAAGGTCAAAACAGAACCAATGTCAAATAGTTAATGGATATTCTAGCTGAAGGGGATCAAACTAAGTTTCAGCCATCATAACTTAGCCTACCCATTACCTTCCTACACAGTTCCTCTTGATTCTCATCTCCATTCAATGTTCTGTGAGGGCTTTCTCCCATTGACTTGGATTCTGCCTGTGGAATTTCAGCTGGATCAATGAGAGAACAGAAGAAGTTACTGTTGATTTTCTGCACTGTTTTAGAATTGCAGTCTACTTGTAGTTTTAGCAATGGCAGCAGATGAGAGCAGTGTTGGATACACTTCTAAATACTGAATAAACATTAACAGCCATCTTATGTAGGTTCGCCCTGCAATTGGTGGGTGAACGGTGTGATGCACACCTCTGTTATTGTGTCCGTGAGCAACACACTTCCTGCTGACTTACCTGATGGTGGCGCAAAACAACAACCTCACTTCTGTATGAAAGCAGCTGTGGCCATTTACAATCCACATCAGCTTCCCATTTATAATTGTACATATATATTCTATCATATATTGCTCATATGTAACATATATGCGGCCATATATTGAACATACATGTAACACTATTTCTTTACAAATATTACCTACACATTTTCCCATATAAATTGTAATATATTGTGGTGGATATTTATGATTAGAAATGTACATGCATCTTTGGATATGTAAACACATACTTGTGTAATATATTTTCATTTTTGATGAATGACAATATGTGGAGAGTGGCAATTATTTGTATATTTAGCAATATATTTCAAAATATATTGCAAAATATATAAAATGGTATTTTACCTCCTTTTTCCATTAGGCCATTTACAGTTGTTCTTACAAACATTGGAAGCAGTTTGTATGATGACCTCGGTAGATGCGCAATCCCACCAGGCTAATTGATGCTGCCGCTAGTCTGCAGGAGCCTAGCTCTGTGAGGCAGAAGCTCCTCTTGGAAACTTCAACTACAAAACAGAGCTCTATGGAAGGTGGCACTTTGTGAAGAAGTGTTCAGGCACCGCTGAATGGTTGCCATGAGTGATTAAAGAACTCCTGAAGTATGCATGGAGGAATCAAAGCAACACTCCAGGTATGTTTTTAATGAGGGAATAACATTGTAATATAATATAAAGCTCAAAGGAGATGATTTTACATAATACCATCCTTTAAAAGATGATGCAGGAAACATTTAACTATTTAGAATAAACATATATCAATGCAGATTTATTGTTATAACCTAACTGCCACTATTTTATTGATGAAACAAACATCACATAAACATGATTAGGAATAATTAGAAAAGCTTGCAAACAACTCTTGGCTTTGCAGTTAAAATGTTTTCATTCATCCCTGGATGTTTTCAGATGTTTTCCCTCAGATTACAGTAACACGCCCCCCTGTGGACTGCTGCTGTTCCTGCATGTTATGTCATGTTTTCTCTTCTCAACATAAACGTAGAATATTCACTTCATGGTCCTTTTGCTTATTTCTATCTTTACCTGCCAATCAGGCAGTCACTGTGATATAACTCATTCAGATGTTAGAACATGCATATACCTGAAAGTAGTTTTCTATTGAAGCCTGGTCCCATCTGACAAAGAGCCAAGTGGGGAAGCAGGTGTCTTCACTCTGTGACAAATCCCTGCAATTAATGGATCAATTCGGTTCCAGGTAGATGAAAAAGCAGCTGCACCCACACCCCAAAAACCTGAGTGACCTGTCTGTGAAGACTGTCAATTTAAATGGACCGATATGAACAGTCTGCAGGGCTGTTGTGGAGCTCATCTGGGGTCTTCTCCTTAACAAATTATTTTCTTCTTGCTGTCGTAGTTGTTTAGCAACTGTTATGTTTAAGTCCTATGGTAGTATATCGACAGCTCTGGAAATGTGTTGGCATTGTAGAAAAGTGAGTTTGAAGCCATCCATTCAGGCCGTGAAAGGTTCTAAGAGTCATTAACCGCGAGTAAGGATTTCTCATTAGTCCAGTTATTAAATATAAATACTTTCAGTTTATAGGATGCTAAACTTTTAAAACATGTCTAAACTTTTCAACATGTCGTCTTTAAAGTCGACTCCCACCTGTTTGCTGTTCAGTATTTGTGGATTTTTCTGTGGAACATAACTTCAAATTTTTCATGGAATTTTCACCCATTTGCGGATTTTTTTCATAGACCATGTCTAAAATATTCAAAAGAAAATGCAGCTTGAGAAGGTGAAATACCTTGGCACAATGCTACTTGACACCCTATTGGCTGACATTTGCAAACCAGCCAATCCACAAAGACCTTTCATTTTCCATGGCACTGGCTGGCTTTACCCCCAAGAGCAAAGATAAGGAAGACTGTAGATGTTAGCTTCTGCAATAGAGACACACCAGCATCCGCTGTGCCGATTATTGTATATGAATATATATTTTGTGCTTGAATGATTAAAATAGGCAGGTATTGGTGTTTCAGAAAGGGTATCAATCTGGGGAGTTGTGCTCCCAACCCCATGAATTCTGAAAGTTCGCCTTAGCTATGTATTTATTTTATAAGCTACTAATCAATAAAACTCCAGTTTCAAGGCAGTTGCTGGATTTGTTCTTTAGCATGACAAACCAGATAATCTCCCTGATGAAGACAGCCTCCATGTTTATGATGCAATTTCTCAATACACATTAGCTTTCTATGTCAGTTGAGCTACAGCCAGAGTTGGTTGTGTATTTAAGTGCTGTTTTCTTTGCTTGGTTAAAGCTAATATGAAAAAGAGACAGAGGTTATAAAGGTGCTTCAGTTCCTGGCGGATTGCTAAGAAATGCTTAGCATATCAACAGTGAGTTCCCTTAATCCTTCCCTTTTGCCCTGATCATTCCACACATCAGTCTCTAATGTGAAGGCCTCTCAAGCATGACTTGAAAATACTTGCAGGTCCAATGAGGTTAAAGATTTCTCTAAATCCAACGTTTTATGGAAACATGTGGGATATTTTTTGTTTCCAAAAGCTAATCTATTTTTTACACTAGTGACCTTTAATCAAAATCAATTTAACAGAGATGAAGGAGGAGAGGGAAGTGGAAGGTATGCATCAAATGGCCTGAGACCAGGAATTGAACCCAGGATGTTGAGGTATAAAGCATCTGCCAATTGTGTGCCTGCTCTACCATCTGAACCACGCAGCATCCAAAATACACATCGACTAATCCATTTTAAATCGCTCTGCTTACATTGAGGTCAGTCTGTGGTTGAATATCTATACCTCACCTTTGCCCTCCATTTTACTTTTTCCTCAAACAGCTCTCTGTTACTAAAAGTTTCACTGATCACAAACTGTAGTTTACAGGACCTGCGATCAGTGCAGAATAACCCAGTCCAAGAATTACCATTTTTATATATTGACACCTGACTCAGTCTAAAAGGACAAAAATGTCAAAACTTCAAAACCAAGGGGATGCTGTGGTGGCGCAGGGGAAAATCATGACCCACGTATTGAGGCTGTAGTCCTCATGGTGATGGTTGCAGGTTCAATTCCTGGCCTAACAACATTTGCCACATGTCTTTCTCCTCGCTCATTACCCTCTTTCCTGTCAAACTACTTTAAAATAAAGGCCAGTAGAGCCAACAAAACCTTTAAAAAAAACTTCATAGACATAGAAAGGTTTACATCATGTAGAACCCTTTTCACCACTGACTGGATATACAAATAAAAATATCCCATTTTGAGACACAACTGGCAAGAAATCTTTCTTTTTTCTTCCTGATTGCGTTGTCCCTCCACACGGGGGCACTCTAGGTGTCAAACTGTATGGCCCATATAAAAGAATTGTTACTTGACTGAAGCATAAACTGTCAATTAGTTACCAATTTCAAGACCACGAGTCTCCTTCCACCTACAACAATGTTTCCTTACACACAATGCAGGAGGAAATCATTGTCTTTTTTTGACTGTATGTACAAAACAAAAACTGGAAAAGTTATTCATGGATAACGAGGAATAATTTATGTCTTCTTCTTACCTTTTGCCATCTTCAGAACTTGCCTCCCCAGGGTGAGAACTATGTAACCTGCATGGCACTGAGTGTTGAACTTAGTGACAGTTTTATGTACATTGGCCGATTATATGAAAATACTAGATAGATGCATTCTAGATACATTTGCGATCTTTCTGTCCTTTCCAGTTACCTTTTGTCTTTGTTTTGAGTATTATGTGTTTTCCAGCCACATAGCGACAAGGAGTTTGTAGAAACTCCTGTTCTTTTTGAAACTGGAAGTCATCAAAACATGGGTGCACTATTAACCCTTTAATAATGTTTTACCAGCATTGTACTGAGAAGTAGATGCTCAGTTCCACCAGGTGTTTGCTAATTGATACTCGCTAGTCTGAAGGAGCTGAGTGAGAGAGTTGCTCTGTAAGGTGAAAGCTTGTAAACTTGGAGATGTATGTCCAACGGGGCACTCTGTCAGCTAAGACTGCGTTCGGTTCCACCAAGTTGAATGGTTGCCAAACATGAATGGAAGAAACAAAGAAACACTCCAGGCATGTATTTGATCAGAAAGTAAGATTACAGCATTGTGCAAAGCAAAAAAAAGAGCCAATTTTATGTCCTACTGCTCCTTTAATGTGAGTATTTCTTGCCTTCTCTTGAACAGTTCATTTACGGTCTTTGTGGTTAATAATAACACTTACTCAAACGTTCCACCATGGTGATGGAAGGGACGCCGCAACCATCTGTCTCACTTTCCACATGGTCATAGTCACACAAATAAACTCCGATGTCCTTCCACAAGTTCTGACATGAACACTGTAAGACATTCACACAGAGACAAATGGAGACACATTACAACACAGGGACAGGCAGCAATGAGTGCTTACCTGGGCATTGATGGGTGCAGTACCGTGAATGACAGGATTTATTCTCGGGCACTGAGTTCATTTACATATTTTTACTTTTTCTTGCAGCATCAACACACACACATGCACACATGCACACTATCACACACACATATATATATTTTTTCTTTCAAAATCTTCACTAAACTAAACTCATGTGTATGTGATTGTGTGCACCTCACAGCTGAATGTGTGTGTCAAAGTGTGTCATTACAGGAGAGAGAGAAGCTTGTCTTTTTCAAGGAACACCCCCAGAACTAATGTTCCACACCTGTGCACAGTGCGCTACTCTTTATCGAGCATCACAGGTGCACTGCATTAATTGTTGGAGAAAGAAACCATTTCCTTTTTTTTCTGCAGGATGGAGGTGCAGGGGTGGTATTGTGGGGGTCCTCCTCCACCTCCTCCTCTTCTTCTTTGGCATGCATTCAATCACTCAATATTCACATCTAAATTACTTTTAGCATTGAGGGCTCAGAGGTTTTGAAGCGACTGCATGGGTGACATTGGGGGAAGACACCACTATATTTATAAGTAGTGACTTTCTCTGGCAGGTTGGAACAGTTCCAACGGTGTTTTGTTTGTCTTGTGCGTGTCGTTTCACTCTTGGTAAATGCCTCTAATGTCTATAATATTCTATTGTAGGTTGGAGAACCTAGCTTTGTGTAAGGAAAAGTGGGGGGTTAAGGCATAAACACCTGCAGGACCTAAAAGTCACATGCATAAGGTGGCCTCCTCTGGTGATGTAATTACCATGTGTAAATACCTCCAGTCTCTCTCTTTGTGTTTTGCTGGCTTGTTTCAGATCAATTCAGCTTTAGAATTGTACATCTGCTGTCAAGTTGTGTTTTCACTCACACCCCATCGCCCACGCTCTTGTACGGCATGCCTCCACAACAATGCACACAAAATGTCCATCCCAGTGGAACTGGACCTCACTACTCAGCCTGATCAGTGATGTTCTGTCAGAGGGGGAAGTATGATGAGAAGTAAAATATTAATAATGATAAGAGAATCTATTTGTCCATTTGACCGTTTTATAAATTTATTTTTTAATGATTTAAACAATTTCATGGTCAAAATGACTGAATTTACATATTGCCTGTTAAAATGCACTAGAGAATGGTGAGTTGACGCTGTAATGATGCCACGCCTCTGATGCAGTTTTTATGTTATGTTGTAATTATACATGTGCTGTTCCATTAATGAATGTGACATATTCAGTCTTTCTGATGGGCTATAAATGCTCAGGGTGAGGGAGAAAATACTCCTAGGGGGCAGTGCTGAGCAACATGTGCCTAATGGGTGACAGGTGCTGTTTTACTTTGAATTTAAAACACTGAAAACATACAGCTGGGATAAAACAGATCCAAGAGGAATCTCCTCCTTGGCAATGTTCTACACTGAAGCAGCCAAACTTTTACAACTGAGAACAAACTAGAACCACATCTGAGGAGGATACGTGTATGGACATCAAATACAGATAAGTTCATGTATCATGAGCATCATCATCATCATATTTCAATCAAATTTTTTTATTACATTTGAATATGAATATTTTTTTATTTTTCTTGCAGTCATGTTGAAGAGTATGGAATTTAAATAAAAAAAATTAAATTTAAAAAATACATAATTGAACAAGTAAATGTTTTAATTAAGGTCAATTAACAGATGAGCTTCTTTTTTGAGTTTTGTATATTTATATAAAACACCTCACCGCACATCACTGAGTTTGATATTCCTTTTATTTAGACTCTGTCAAACTGGTGGCATTTACTGATGCTGCTCCTGGTTTGATTCAAAGTTTACATTCTCCTCTTCTTCTCATTGTCTGAAGTTAAATCAGACCAAACCTTTCCTGTTTTGAATCAGTTTAAATTACCAAAATTATTTATATTTGCTAAATGGCAAAAAAAAAAAAAATCTACCAAGAAAATTTTTGTAAGTGTTTTAACATTCTTTGAATTCAGAATTGTACATACATTTGATTAGTATATCTCTTACACTAATCTCAAGAGATTAGTGTATCTAATCTCTTTTGGGGTTTTTCTTCCACAAGCTTCTCACAATGATTTTCTAAATTTTCGGCCCATTCTAATGTATTTTTGATGCTGAAGAACAGCAGAGGATCCCAGAAACCTGGGAATGATTTTAACCTCATAGGGCTGTGATCACATTAGATTGTAGATAATCTTAACATGTTGACAGATTGCTGTCATTATCTGGAAGTAGGACCCTGTGATTTCTGCATTTCAGAAAAGTGAATAAACTTCCAGGACTGGAAAAACACATTTGAATCCACAGAAAAGTGATATGACCCAAAATAGGTTATGTCAACACCTTCACTGAACTTGACTGCATTGTTTAATAACTATGGTCATTTGGAATGTATGTGTGATTGAATTAAATTTACGTTTTGAATTATTATCATGTGTAAGTGAACAGAATTAAACTGAATCAACAGAGCAAACACAAGCTAGCTTTATGGTAGCATTAAGCAGAACTCGTCCTTTTTCCAAAGATCCTCAGCGAAAGCGAGATACATGTCTGCAGCTTTATTTTTTCTGTTCTTCAGGTCTAGAACCAAATCTAGGAAAGTTCAGGTGAGCACAAAGTGTTCACAGCTTTAAACCTTCTTTTTCTGTATTAGTTCCTGGTTATGTATTTGTTTTAAAGTTCCATCCATCCATTTTCTTCCGCTTATCCGGGGTTGGGTCGGGTCGCGGGGGCAGCAGCTTCAGAAGGGAGGCCCAAACTTCCCTCTCCCCAGCCACTTCTTCCAGCTCCTCTGGGGGAACCCCAAGGCATTCCCAGATGCAATCCTAAGGCCACCAAAATGGATCCCCTCAACACCTCGGCTGCGCCTAGAAATTCTGTCCATGACGGTAATTAACAGAATTGGTGACAAAGGACATCCTTGGCGGAGTCCAACTCTCACCGGAAACAAGCCCGACTTACTGCCGGCAATGTGGACCAGACTCTGACACCGGTCATACAGGGACCTGACAGCCCATATCAAAGGGCCCGGTACCCCATACTCCTGGAGAACACCCCACAAGGACCCCCTGGGGACATGGTCGAACGCCTTCTCCAAGTCCACAAAACACATGTAGTCTGGTTGGGCAAACTCCCATGCACCCTCCAGGACCCTGCTGAGGGTGTAGAGCTGATTCAGTGTTCCACGACCAGGACGAAAACCACACTGCTCTTCCTGAATCCAAGGTTCGACTATCCGACGTACCCTCCTCTCCAGGACCCCTGAATAGACCTTACCAGGGAGGCTTAAGATTGTGACCCCCCTTAATTGGAGCACACCCTCCGGTCCCCCTATTTAAACAGGGGGACCACCACCCTGATCTGCCAATCCAGAGGAATTGCCCCAATGTCCATGCGATATTGCAGAGTCGCGTGAGCCAACACAACCCTAAAACATCCAGAGCCTTAAGGAACTCCGGGCAGATCTCATCCACCCCCGGGGCCTTGCCACCGAGGAGCTTTTTGACCAGTTTGGCAACCTCGTCCCCAGAGATTGGAGAGCCCAACCCATAGTCCCCAGGCTCAGCTTCCTCAACAGAAGGCATGTTAGTGGGATTGAGGAGGTCTTCGAAGTATTTCGCCCACCGGCCCACAACGTCCCGAGTTGAGGTAAGCACCACACCATCCCCACTGTAAACAGTGTTGGTGCTGCACTGCTTCCTCCTCCTGAGACGCCAGATGGTGGACCAGAATCACCTTGAAGCCGTACGGAAGTCTTTCTCCATGGCCTCTCCAAACTCCTCCCACGCCCGAGTTTTTGCCTCAGCGACCATCCGAGCTGCATGCCGCTTCGCCCACCGGTACCCATCAGCTGCTTCTGGGGTCCCACAGGCCAAAAAGGCCCGATAGGACTCCTTCTTCAGCTTGACAGCTTCCCTCACCAAAGGTGTCCACCAATGGGTCTGAGGGTTGCCGCCGCGACAGGCACCAACAACCTTGCGGCCACAGCTCAGATAAGCCGCCTCGGCAATGGAGGCACGGAACATGGTCCACTCAGACTCAATGCCCCTCACCTTCCCCAGAACGTGTTCGAAGTTCTGCCGTAGATGGGAGTAAAAGCTCTGTCTCACAGGGGACTCCACCAGATGTGCCCAGAAGACCCTCACTACACGTTTGGGCCTGCCAGGTATGACCGGCTTCCTCCCCGACGGTCAGAGCCAACTCGCCACCAGGTAGTGGTCAGTGGACAGCTCCGCCCCTCTCTTCACCCGGGTGTCCAAGACATACTGCCACACATCCGATGAAATGATGACAAAATCGATCATCAAACTGCGGCCTAGGTTGTCCTGGTGCCAAGTGCACGTATGGACACCCTTATGCTTGAACATGATGTTCGTGATGGACAATCCGTGACAAGCACAGAAGTCCAACAACAGAACACCACTTGAGTTCAGATCGGGGGGGCCGTTCCTCCCAACCACGCCCCTCCAGGTCTCACTGTCATTGCCCACGTGAACGTTGAAGTCCCCCAGTAGAACAAGGGAGTCCCCAGGAGGGGCACTCTCCAGCACCCCCTCTAAGGACTCCAAGAAGGGTGGGTAATCTGAACTGCTGTTTGACCTGTAAGCACAGACAACAGTCAGAACCCGTCCCCCCACCCATAGGCGGAGGGAGGCTACCCTCTTGTTCACAGGGCAAACCCCAATGTACAGGTGCCAAGATGGGGGGCAACAAGTATGCCCACTCCTGCCCAGCGCCTCTCACCGTGGGCAACTCCAGAGTCGAAGTACGTCCAGCCCCTCTGCAAGGAGACAGGTTCCAGAACAAGAGCCATGCGTCGAGGTGAGGCTGACTATTTCTAGCCGGAACCTCTCAGCCTCGCACACTAGCTCCGGTTCCATCCCCACCAGAGAGGTGACGCTCCATGTCCCAAAAGCCAGCTTCTGCAGCTGAGGATTAGACCGCCATGGTCCCCTCCCTTGGCTGCCACCCATTACACACTGCACCTGACCCCTTTGGCCTCTCCGCCAGGTGGTGAGTCCATTGGAAGGGGGACCCATGTCTCCTCTTCGGGCTGAGCCCGGCCGGGCTCCATGGGTAAAAGCCCGGCCATCAGGCGCTCGCCATCATGCCCCACCTCCAGGCCTGGCTCCAGAGTGAGGCCCCGGTGACCCGCGTCCGGGCAAGGGAAAACTAGATCCAAGGTTGTTGTGCATCTTAAGGAGTCTTCGGGCTGCTCTTTGTCTGGTTCCTCACGTAGGACCTGTCTGCCTTGGGTGACCCTACCTGGGGCATAAAGCCCCAGACAGCATAGCTCCTAGGATCACTGGGACACTCAAACCCCTCCACCACGGTAAGGTGGCAGCCCAAGGAGCGGTTGTTTTAAAGTTCCTCAAGTTCCTCACGTTCCTCAAAAACATCCTCAAGAACTTTTGTTTCTAATTGTGCTTTCTATAAAACATTGACTTTTAACTTAAAACATTTTCTTTAGTGTAATTTATTTACCGTATTTTATTGCTTCTGTAAAAATCTATAAAATAACATGTTTATAAGTGGTGCTGTACAAATAAACCTGGCCAGACTGACATCCATTCCTTCACTGCATCACATCCTTCTTCATCTCTTCTCTCTGCAGGAGCTCTTTTTGATTTTTCAACTCCCATACTCCCCCACCCCCACCTTGTCGCCTCCTTTATTTCCCCCTGTTTTCCAGAGAACCAGATAATGACTTTCTGTCAATCAGTCCATTAAACATCTGCTCTGAGTAAGGCAAGGCAGACAATACCACATTGTGGTCACTGAGCTGAATATCTCTAAAGATTTCAGAGGAGGTCTCTTTTTTGTATTTCCCTTTTTTTCCATCTGTCTCTTTCCTCCTTCCAATCTTTTTTGGAGGTCCAGTAATGAGTTACAAAAGGTCATTGGAGCATTGCAGCTGCTCATCCACTCGTGCCATAATCCACGGCACTCATGCCTGATTACCTCTCCAATGGTCAGAGTTAGGGGAAAGAGTAAAAACAATGGGTGCAGAGCATAAGGCTCCTCCAAGAAATATGTGGCAGGGGTGTTATTTTGGACAGTGTCAGCCAAAGAATAACCCTGAGCAGATCCACTTATTCCTTTAAATCAAAATGCTCCAGCAGCAGCAGTGAGGAGGAAAAACATTACACATTTTCTCCCGTCCCCTCCATCAACAGCCATTTTGATCTCTACAATTGACCTTCCATGGCATCATTTACAATGAGTCATAACACAGCCGCAAAGTGTTAAAGCGACAGCGCGCTTGTTTGTGTGCGTTTGCAGATGTGCTCACACACATGGATAGTCATTCTCGTTACTGGCCCACACACACACATGCAGGCACACATACACACACACACACACACACACACACACACACACACACACACACACACACACACACACACACACACACACACACACA
>CAEGAF010157200.1:0-13614 GCA_903067075.1 Micropoecilia bifurca
CCCGGAACGTCAGCTGGAGATAGGCACCAGCAACCCTCCCGACCCCTCCAAGGGACAAGGGTGCAAAGAAAATGGATGGATGGATGGATGGAACAAAAATAATGATCTCAGTAATTATTGTTTCAATAAGGTGTTGCGCAATTCTGTGCGTTTCGGTTCCATTATCGAAATAACCAGCAGAGCAGGAGTTTAAAATTAACTAATCAACCACCACTGTGATCATGAGAGGCTTATTAATGATCGCAAAATAAATATCAAGCCTGAAAACCTGATATCGTAACGAACTAAATGTTTTAAACATGATCTGTGCTCGGCCCGAGGTGCGAGCGGTTGCCACGGCAACGGGTGTGCTTAAATGACAAAGAGCGATAGAGAGACTAAAAAGGTGCAAGTGGTTTAGAGTTGATCACCTGTTCAGTTATTTTATCTTTGTTTACCTTTGCTGTGACGCTTTACTGCCGCTATAGTTCCTGAACGTTTAAAAACGACAAACTTGGACTAATTATCTCGTTCGTCTGCGAGTTTACATCATTCACAACAAGCATGGTAAATATGTTTCATTAAGTATTTAGCAAACAAGTGGCTTCTACTGCGATAATTGTGTGAAATTAAATTGTCTAATTTAAAATAATAGTTTTATTGCTCTCTGGCATCTGGCTTTGAGCTCAAGAGTCCGAGACATTTTTCCTCTATCAAAATGTTTTTGCTTCTTATTTAGTGGAAATATTGATGTTGATACTTTCTCCAAAATAACCTTTTTCAACTTTTATAGCTCCACTGTTGAAAATGAGGCTCTAACATTCACAAATAACATTGAAATAAAATCCAGTCCAACATCTGGTCTGAGGTGATTCCTCTGGAACCTGTTGGAGGAAAAATAATCCCGACTTCAGAAGATGTGCTTTTAACTTAACAGAGCTCTGCGGTTCCTCCTATCAGTATGAGAGTCAGGGTGAGGAGGCGTCATGTCAGGAAGATGAAGTTAAAGCTGCAGGATCTTCAGAACAAACAGGTCATGATGCTGGGCTACTGATTAACCCTCTGTCTGGACACAGGATCAATAGAACCAGTTTAAAAGCTAAAATTAATGGCTATGTGCCAGACATGGAAAACTGAGATACACTCCATGCCATGATGTTCAGAGTCTAGGTCTCATGGCATCTCAAGGTGTCAACATTGCAGCCAGTGGGCTGAGGGATATACAGCTTTATTTTGTAGCAATTCAAGAGCTACCAGCTTTTATTGCTTCGCAAAAAGATTAATCGGCACAGAAACTCCAAAGTACAAAAATAAGCAATTGTATGTGTGAAATTCATGTGTCTGAAATTAAGCCCTTTAAAATGTATTAAATTCATAGAAAATAACGTAAGCTGGCCTTAAATACGTTAATCACAGTTCTTAGATGTTGTCGTGCCAGAACTATTTATTCTTGTACATTCTGTTGAGTTATTTTTCACATCACTTTTCTGTCAGGCAACAGTTTGAGTCGTGTGCATACGTCTTCATCATGTACTGTAACTCGACACAGTCGAGACTACCGCTAAATAGCTGCTAATATACCCTTACTAGCTAGCTAACTAGCTTTTACCATGTATCTTGGCTAAGTGCAAATTTGTCAGTAGTTGTCTGGACGACATTTGGCTAACTTCTGTTCTGTATTTAGTAAGTTTTCAGACAAAAACATAGATCTCTGCCAAGATTGATGATCGGTCAAAAAACTGCAATCGGTGCACTCCTGTTTGTATTCCTTTTTAGGATTACTTTGGAGTATTCTTTTTTCTCCAGGATGAAGTAAGCGCAACAATTTGTGTTTGATTTTGCTGCATGACTTCTCTAATCCACACTGGTTCAAAATTACACATACAGGCTCATTTTAAGAGCGGCTGCGATCTAACAATAGAACCCGGCAAAGATTTTTATAGAACCAAAAGCCTTCAGCTTGGTCACAACAAACCGGTTCAGATAGTCATGTGACCAGGTTCAATGACAAGCCTGTTGCATAAACAGAGACAGACTGGGCAGTCGCAGAACAGGACAAATGTGTATACCTAAGGCGTTTCCGTGACAACGACGAAGGTCTCATCTTGGTCTCTTCAGTGATTGTGTTTAATTGTTTTAGTGAATAATGTCTCACATAAATGAATTAAAAACAACATTAAATTAGATTTCTGTGTGTGTTTGTCAGGGACGGGTGGAGGTGGAAGCTGGAAACGAGAACATGAAGTTTGAAACCGGCCCGTTCTCTTACTATGGAGTCATGGCTCTGAGCACGCCATCGCTAGGTGAGACGACACACACACACACACACACTCCTTAAAAAGATGTGCCGGAAGACACAAGTGTGACAATGATGCATTTCTCAGGTTGCTTGTGAGACTTAACAGTCAGAAAAATATCTTTTTAGGCATGTGTTGGGACTTGGTCACATTTTTGCTGACTGTACAGTTACACAGAGAAGCACTTCATGTTTGAAACAAACCAAAATATACAAAGTATGATGTTTAGTGAACTTTCTATGGGCATTGTTTTGTTTAACATTTTCTTTAATTGGTGGAAAGAGGGCAGAGAGGAAGGAAGATTAAAAAAATTAACACTTACTCCTGAAGCCTGGGGGTGAAAGTTGCCTTTGAACGATTTAGTCTCACATTTCACACCAACTGACAGCAAGAGAGTGAAAACAAGGGGACAGGTGGGCTGTAAATGTCCTGCTGAGATAAAAAAGGCAGATCCCAGCATGTTGTTAGCCTATATAGTATTGTTAAACTTTTTCGCATTTTATCATGTTACAACAAAAAAACTTTATTGTACTCTATTAGGATTTTATGTGATAAACACAAAAAACATGCATTTGTTTTCAGCTCCCTTTACTTTGATACCCCTAAATAAAATCTGGAGCCTCCTGTTGCCTTCAGACGTGACCTCGCTGCTGAATGCCTGAAACATCCGACCTGGCAAGGAGAAAATGAACCAAAGTCACATGGGGGTGGTGGCAAGTTCATCAGCCTAACCAGACCATTCCCACAGTGAAACATGGTGCCAGAGTCACACCTAAGCCTTTTTTACTTTTATTTGTTAAAAGTTTTGAAAATTTGGATTTTCCTTACACATTCAAATGTGGCCTGATGAGGACATTGAGAGGCAGATTGGCTGGTTGACAAACAACCTACACTGACTGTTGTTTGGTCAATCAACTAAAAAACTAAAAATCCCATTAAAATACACAGACATTTGTGATTGTAACATGAACAAAATGTGGAAAGGTTTGGCAGTACAAATCATTTTGTTGTGATTCCTCATGAGGCCAAGTACACAGCCTTGCAGGAAGCCAAGACAAGTAGATCTTACTCAGTTTGACACCAGGGGCAAAATATTTTCTGGGAGTTTGAAATTACATTTTTTTAACATAAAATATAAATCGTAAACTGCATAACTGTCATATTTTAATAAAGCACTTGAAAAACGTATGGTGAATCTTTAGTATGCCATTAAATATAAGTATATATACAAAAAATGCACAAAAACAGAACAAATCTGCATGTTGTGAAAACAGGCAGTGCGTTTTCTCCATTTTGGAAAAGTCTCATGGGGAAAATACATGAAAGTCTATCTGAGTTCTCCTTCACTCGCTGATGCTCTTTGATAAAGTGCAGCGTCATTGAGCTGACAATAAAGCCATCTGTTTGTACAGAGTGGAAGGAAAGCCAATAGGCTTAGTCCTAATAGGGAAGCACTTAGTTTGTGTCCTTGTTCAAGTCGACAGGCGACCCAAACAAAACTGACCTCAGACTCAACAGATATTGACTGGTTTGTTTTCCTCTCAGTCATGAAAAAGGACCTTTTAATGGACCGGGGCCGGTTGTTGACGGGACGAAGAGACAATCGGAGCATTGATGTCTCAGCATGAAGATCTATTTAGGCGTTTACCAGTAAAATCATTCAAAGTGACCAAGCTGGACAGATACACTTTTATTGTGTTTGTTACTGAGCGGTTTGGTTTTGGTTAGCTGAGAGAATTCTGCGTCAGAGTTCAGATAGTTTCCAGTGGGGGCGGCGGGGCTACAGATTAGCTGACTGTTTCCCCTGAGATGGCCTGCCAGGCTCTTGAGAGGATTTGTCTTATTGGTGGTTAAGTGTCATCCAGCAATGTCGCACTGCACCCAAATGAAAGGTGATGGGCAAAAAGAAACCAGGATGTCTGAGCTCACTTATGGTTTCTAGATTTATTTTTTTTTTCATATGTGAAATTGGTGTTGTCATTAAGTCTCTGGCTGAACAGTGGGAACATTTTTTTAGAACGTGTTAGGGACGCACCAGTAAATCAATCCAGATTTCCTTAATTTTAGGTGATCAGCTGATAAATAGATGAGAAACTGATCTTATCAGCCTCCACAAAGTTTTGAAAATCAGCCACTGTCTTCTTTTGCTCTGCCATGACAGGTCTGACTAACACGCCCCGCCCACAAGGTCACATAATAACACGCATGGTTAACAATAGTCACCTCACTGTTGCCAACTTAGCAACTTTCTTGTTGTATTTAGCGACTTTTCAGACAAAATTATTGTAATCGGTCAAAATCAGAATCGGCAGATGGGACTTTCTAAAGACCGGCCAGAAAACGGCCATCGGTGCACCTCTAGGACGTGTCTTTGTCTCACTCGATTGTTTCATATGATCAAACTAATTTGAAAGTTGAGGAAATACAAAATAGCTATTTTTGAAGCATTACTTCATCTATTAACTGAAAAAGATATTCACACCAAACTATGTATGAAAAACTAATCATGCCCTACGCCCAACAATGGCCATTATGCATTTACAATAACTGGTGGACAAATTTGGGCCCACTCTTCCTTGCAGAATTGTTTTAATCCAACCAAAATAAAAATTAATTTTTTGTTTTTTTTTGTTTTTTGTTTTTTTAGCACGAAGACCAAAGGACATCTAATCTACGTCTGGACTTTGACTAACAAAAACGTATTTAGAACTGGACTCTTTCTCTCTCACTGCGGAGTAGTAACTACACCTGGATACACAATCTGTTCACATATTCAGACTCTGACTAAACACACACAGTAGAGGTCAGTGGATGTCACAGCTGGTTTTAAGCTGAAGTTCAGCGTGTCATATTGCGGCACAAGTCTGCCCCCTTCTGGTTCACTGTTGCGTCTCTCTCTCTCTCTCTTTTTCTCTCTCTCTGTTTTGTGAGCAATCTTTACTTTTGCCAATTGTCTGGAGATGCAATGACATGAAAAGTCATTGCCATTTTCTCCCGGTTAAACGTGAATAAAAACACAGACGTGATGGGAAACCGACGGACTGAAACTGTGATGTGCTGAGTGTCCGTCTCTTCTTCCTGTCGCTCTCTTTTCTCTCTGCTGTTTGCTCTTCTCATGAATATTATGCAGCTCTGTCAGCTGTTGTCTTAAAACAAATTTAAATATATATCTGATTTTTATAAACAGGTTGGACCAACTCCTGTCTTTTCCAATAAAAAGGAAACAAATCAACCATATCAATTCTCTTTCTGTGCCTCTTTCCTCCCTTCCTCCCTCTCTTTCTGTCTCTCTCTCTCTCTCCCCCTCTGTCTCTCTCAGCTGTCACCCCTCCTCTCTCCCCATCAGTGGCGTCCCCCCCTCCACGACGCCTCTCTCTTAAGAGGTTTTCTGTGTTCTCTCGTTTCCCAGGTAAACATTTGCATGGGACGGAGGGGGAGGGGAGGGGAGGGTCTGTGTTTATGAACACAATTTTTCTTCACGAGTCTCATTGATTGTTTTTAAGTCATCTTTAGAGTCCACATCCAGCCGGTTTTATGTCGACGCGTAATATAAGTACTTTGAACAAAGAATACTTTTTAATGTTTTCCTTCTTGAACGATTGAAAAGAAAAAGAAGTTTCTTGAAGAACTACGGTTGTAAAGTTGACCGTCTAAAACTGTTTAAAAACTCCAAATTCATAAATCCCATCAAAGACAGCTGACAGCCAACCAACATTGTTGATATTTAACAAAGAAAAACTTAAATTTTGCTTTCAGCCTTTTCCTGGGAATTTCACATTCTTTTTCAAACATATTTAGAAAAAAACAACAATTGAATTCAACTTCAGTAAGAAAAATTCAGAGTCCATATCAGACCAGAGCAAAATCCTACTAAAGTTGGAAAGCCTTTTTAAGTAAGTGTGTTTATTGTTTAGAATATTATTGCTTCTTTTCTGTTTTCCCTTTGTGAAGTAAAATTGTCGACTCTAGCCGTGTTTCTATCAGCATTTTTTTGAAGCATCGCATTAGAAAAGCTTGACAGGAATGGCAAAAGTTGTAAAAACTCCCATAAAAACTCTCAAAAAGTTTGTACGTTGAAGTGTTTTTTTGTTTTGTTTTTCCAACAAAAAACAGAGTTAATTTGCAAAAAGGGGAGAGGGAAACTAATTTTTTGGATAGGTTTTGGCTTAGCGACCGCTCTGTGCCTTTCGAGACGCACAAAACTCTGAGCAATTTCTTAATCCAAGTCCTTGGAGATGAGGAACTCTCTCCATGTGACATGTGTGCTCCATGCTAGCTTGCAGCCTCTACTTCCTGTTTGTTACAGCCCTTCTTTTTGCCAACATCTGACAAAACCTGGTTGATTTGTTGGAGTGTGCCTATTTGTTAGCATGAGATCATCTCTTGTCCAGTTTTTAATAGGACATGCATTGGTTATTATCTAAATGGACACACAAAAATGATTCTTTGAAACAACAAAATGCTTGCAGATTTCCACACAACAAAGGCCCTTGTGTGATTGGCAGCTGTCAGTGATCTATAATTAATATTCAACTAATCATAGATCTCATCAGCAACGGAGACACGTAAATGTGTTCTGAATTGTCGCTACAGTGCAGTTCAGTTATAATGAACGACTTGCTGGACGGGACTCTAGATGATGCGCCCTCTACCTTCCTACCCTAACAAAACCAACACCTTGTTTAACCACTGGGTCCCAGTCAGATGTTCTCCATCTCTCCTTCTGCACAGAAGGGTGTGGTGAAACTGACTGCAGAGCTCTGGTTAACTCAATAGTTCCACACTTTAACAGATGTGTTTATTTGCTCTCTGTGCCTGAGAATTTATTGACAAGATATTCTTTTGAGAAACTCCATACCTCAATAAGGATATGTATAAGTAAATGGTAATATTTATGATACCAAAATATTTGCTATGTTAAGGTAAAGTGTGAAGTAGCCAAAGCTGCTGTGTTGTTTGTTCTGATTGGCCTGTTGGGCTACACATGTAGTGCTTGTAATCTTTGCCATCTGGTCTAGACCAATCAAAGCTAACCACTAAATAATAATACTCTAACCATAAAACCCCTAAACCAGGTCCAGAAGCAGAGTTCTGGTTGTGTTTTTCCCCAGAAAACCATCAGCTAACGGGCTTAAAGTGAGGTTTTATCTTTGGCGTCTCACTTTGTATGCAGCACATTTTCAACTTTAACAAGACCTCAGGAGTAAACTTTGCATACTACAACCATATTTCATAAATTTGATTGCTTTTGCTGGAAGAGTTCCATTTTGACCTTCTGTTCAGTAACGAGATTCAAAACTGTCTCTGTCTGGTGCTTAATCAGATTTTTTATTTTTATTTTTTAACATTTGGCCAATTATTTAACAGTTTGGCTCATTCACAGACACCGTTTCTTACAAAAAGTACTCATGTCCCATGGACCTTTTTTTATATCTTCTCATATTACAACCACAAGCTTCAATGTATTTATTGGGACTTAAGCAAAGTAGTGAATAATCTGGAAGGATGGAAGTTTTTATCAACTTTTACAAATAAAACTCTTGAAGGTTGTTTGCCTGCATGTTTGTTGCAGAGCAGTAAAAAAGGTTTGCATGTAGCCCAAAAGATTTCATTTGGGTCTCGCCTTCTTCCACGTTTGCAGTGGTCCCTAAGTGGATTGTTGCCAACTTTACATAGGACTTGGGACGCCTAGACTGCTTGTATTATTAATAATCTTCCTGCCTGGTTTGTCAGATCGTCTTTACAAATAAATAAGGAAAGTGTTTTATGTATTTGCAACTCCTTTATGCACTGCTTTGTATCCAATAGAATTCCTATAAAATACATTGACATTAGTGGTTGTGAAAAGGTTCAATGTGTGAATACTTTTGCTCTCCACTTATTGCATTGCAGCTGTTTCCCACCGCTTCCCATCGGTTCGTTACGGGCTAAGCGAACGTTATCGTCAGCATACAGCAGCATATGTTTTTATTAAGGGGAACTATTCCTTTAAGCCCAGACATTTCCCTGAACCTCCCCACATAATCTCTGCACTCTCAAGCTCTTATCATTACATTTGCTGTTTGGCCACTGACCCCAGAACAGCCCCTCCATCACTTGGACCATGAACCAGCCAATGAGAGAGGTCCGTCCACGCGGACATATCGTCCTGTTGCGGCCATGCAAACTTCAATCTGGGCACTTTCTCTCATCGCATGGCTTGTTTGTTGCATTCTCTGCAAAACAAACAGTCTCATCTCTGCATCAGTTGCTCATCGATGCTTTGGATGGTTTTTTGTGATGTGTTACTTTGTGTTCATCACTTCTCTCTGCATTCAGTATGCCACACTTTTCCCTGTTTCTTTTGATTCATCCGTTCACGTTGTGTTTTTTCACCACGCAGTCTCCCGTCTTTGCTCCTTTACGTTTGTTTTCTTGCGGCGCCACTGCTGACCTCTCCTTTGTGTTTGTCCCCAGAGTTTCGTTCTCCGTCGCACGCGGGCCACCTGAACCGCTCGGCCTCTCTGAGCTGCACTGAGCGCGCTCACGAGGGCGGCTCCATCAGCGGAAGCAACACTCAGATCCCAGGAACCCCTTTCCAGTACATCCCAGACTTCAGCGTTCGAGCTCTGGCTGATCTTCAGTATGTCAAGGTAACACAGAATCATTAACACACAATGCTGCCACATAAACAGGAAACAAAGAGGCTTCAGACGGATACAGGCATCTTTTAAAGGTGTTTTGCACACCTGATTGTCCGGTAGACTCTATAGGCAAACGTACCAGAATTGCATTAAAGTAGACTAAACAGGGCTGGTGTGAATGAATCCTAAGTCTCTATCCAATATGAGACAAAAGGTGAATCAGTATTATTTTTTCACTCTTGTAAAAGAGAAGGGCCGAGCGGAGGCCTCCCCAACATGTACACATCAAATGTACAGTTTAATATGATGCTACTTCTGCGTCAGCTGAGATTTCAACTTCAATTCAAGATTATTACATGATTTAGTTATTATACGTCAGTGATGCAAGTAGGGGTGCACTGATTGCAATTTTTTTGGCCAATCATCAATGTTCAATCTTGCCTGAAAATTCGCTATATGTTGTGAAAAAGTTAAGATGGCAGCAGTGGGTTGACTATTGTTAACATGCAGATGTGAATTTGTGGGCGGGTCTGTCAGTCAAGGTAATAGCAGCTGATTTTCAGACCTTTGCAGAGGTAGATAATACCCTGCATTATAGTTTGCTTCCTGTTTTTTGTGCCTAGATAAGATCAGCCAATCACAGACCTCACAATATTAAGGAATTAGGGGCTGATTTTTTTGGTGCATGTCTTTATTCAAGTAGCAACACTAATTAATACTTAATCTCGTTAAATTGTGACATTTATTAGCACCTCAAATTATTATTTAAGTCACTGTATCGCCCTGTATTAACCCTGGAAGACATATACTCTCTCATATATAAGGTTAAATCTAGAGATGAGCCTATAGTAAAGATGAAGTAAAAATTGTTTATCGCTCCGTTATCCTCCTCAGGTCACCCGCGCTCACTACCAGAACGCTCTGCTGGCGTCCCACTTGGACAGCACGCCTCAGTCTCCGGAGGGTAACCACGTCCGCCTGGACATCTCCATCTCTCTGCCGCCCCTGACGCCCCCGGAAACCAAAACGCCGCTGGCGCTGGCCACGCCTCCTGTGAAACACCCGTCGTCCATCACCCAGCCCGCCTCTCAGAGTTCTCGCGCCACCTTCACCATCGGCTCTGCCGGCCGCCGGCCCAGCCAGGTGTTGCCCCAGGCCACGCCCCCTCCCAGTAACCACTCCCCCCTCTCACAAACCCCTCCCTCTTGTGTGAGCACGGTGCCATGTGCTCTGAATCCTGCAGCGAGCTTGTCGCTGTCCTCCAAACCGCAGCACCTGCCGCCCTCTGACAGCCCGGACAATGGTCCCGGAGAGACCACCACTCTGCTCAGTGAGCAGCCGAACTGCGTGGGCCCCCGCCGGCCCAGTTACACCCAGCCCTCCCAGCACATTCACACCATTAGTCACGCACACACTGAAAGCACCATTTAACTCCGGTCCTCTCAGAGAGCCGTCGGTTCAACCTCCTTGCACTACTTCCTTCTCCTGCTGGCGTTTCGGTCCTAAGCAACATTGTTTCTGTGGGAACCAACAAAGGATCAGCACATCTCTACTCTCTGCCATCTCCTCCTGCATGTTCCCATCCCAACACTGAACCCATTACAGAGTGGAAACCAGAGGATGGACCAGTCCAACCAAAAAAAAAAAAAATCTACCTTTGCATTTCGTTTTATCTGCACAGGTGACTCTGCCTCTGCCTGAGTACAATGAAGGTAACTGGAAGAGAGAGTTTACACTGCCCCCTATGGTGGCATGTTAGATTACATTTCTTGCATACAATCATAAATCATGCATCCAGTTGTTTAGTTTGAGCCACGTAGCTTTCTACAAGTAAACACAAAAACCCAGCACCATCAACTAAGAGTTTTAAGGTGATAAAGATGCTTTTAACAAACAGCTTATGAATCAAAAACTGCAGGACTGCCTCCTGTGTGGGATTTTTTTATCCACTAGGGGGCAGATTATGACTTCGTGAAATGAGATCCAAAATGCCACAACTGTCGTAAAGTAGATAGTTATATATAATTTAAATTATTTCAATAATGTTTTAATAATTTATTAAATAAATCATTAAATGTGAAATAACTGATTAAAAATGTATTTAAAGGAGCAGTGTTATAATTTTATAGCATAATCAGGTAACTACAATGTAACTACCTTCAGTTTTAAAAATGCTCTATATATCAAATATGATTAAAAAGAAATTTGACTTTGTCTTTTTCTTTAAAAACTCCTGCTTTTTCTGAAACTCCGCCTTCAGGAAGTCATCACAACATGGCTCCTCTATTAACCCTTTAAATGGAAGAAGTGTAGTTATTTGTTTCCTCGTCCTTGGTGTTGCAGCACATAATTAGTTTATCATTATTTATTATATCAGGAGGCAGAGCTAACCTTGCTATAAATGAGCTTATTGATGTGTGGCTGAGCTGGTGTAAAGGTTAGCCAATCATATTTAGGACCTATTTAAAGAGCCACAGAAGTAAACTTAATACTTATATAATACTAATACTTATATTAAATACTTAATAAATGAAAGTTTAATTTTATTATTTTTTTTACATGATTGCAGTTTTCTGGCCAACTTTAATCTTTGAAAAACCAGACCTGCCAATTCAGATTTTGGGCGATACCATTTTGTTTTTGTTTGTTGGTTTTGGCCTGAAAAGTTGTTAAGTATATTTAAATATTGGCTGATCGTCGACCTCCCAAAATTAAGGGAATCGGTGCATTTCTAATTTCAACATTTAATTCCATTTTTAGATAATTTACTCACACATTAATGTAGCTATAGATTACTGTTTACGTTAAATGGTCACATATGAAGATGTTTTAGAACAAATAAACTATTTGATTTAAAATATTTAGATTTTTGCCTGATGAGATTCAACAGGGTTTAAAATAATCCCAGTTACCTCCACTGTATTTTGGTCGCACACATACAGGTCCTTCTCAAAAAATGTGCATATTGTGACATTATGGAAAATAATTAACTTTATCAAAATATGCAAATTTTTAGAAGGACCTGTATATATCTATATTTAATACCCACTGCAGATAAAACTTTTGTTCTTTTTTTTTGGTTTTTTTTTGTTATCATTGAAGACTGACCTTTAACCTATTCACTGGGAGAATACATGACTGCCGTGTCCCTGCCGGAGACGTTTCCAGTTAGTTGCATCTATTAATTTCATTAAAAAAAATGTTTTCCTCTTTGGTCCAAAGATTGAACCACCAAAGTTAAAGGCGTTAACGATGGCGGTTTCATTTACAATATGCATGATTTTAGGTTGGTCTCTTGTCTGCAACTCTGTTCATCTCAATTTTCTGGTTTGAATATGGTCTTAAGTCGTGAAGGAGTTACAAAAACCGATGCCTGTGTCAATTCAGCTACCAGCAAAGTGACCAGATTCACTGTAGTTGACAGCTCCTGCAGCAGGCAGTGAGATCTGAAGCAGCACAACACCCAGGCTGCATGTTTTAACCCAGAGAAAGTCAAACAGACACCCGATGAGCATGCACACTGTTGGTTTTATCACTTCTGTTTAAGTATTTAGAAATAATAAGACATTCAGTGTGAAGCTTTTAGCTTGAAAGTCACTATTCAAAATAGGGTTAGAATACGTGTATTCTAGCATATTAAAAAAATAATTTTACATATATAATAATACAACTTTGAAATCTATATTCAACAGTCAAGATTATTATTAAATTCAGTCTTAGTAGAAATATATGTACAATGCCGGCCACATTCATTTGCTACCTCTGGTAAAAATGTAGTAAAAAAGAAACATTATTCTCGGAAATAAAATGTCAAGAATAAATAGCCTTTCATTTGGAAAAATGACTGTTATTTTCCAACAAAGTTCCAGGTGGGGCCTTTCTGGGAACTCCAACTCCAACAGAAAAATAACAGCAAGTCAGTCTAAAATCTTTTAGGTTTATGATTATTTCCCATTGCAATATACTGGTAGCCAGTACAGGGCGTACCTAGGGCGTATTTACTTCTGGAGCTACATCCTGCGTGGATTATGCTGCAACAGAATACGGAATATAGTAAGCTAAATGCTAGCTTAATATGTAGCTTGAAACTGCTAGCTTATTATGTTGTTTGGAGCTAAATATTTAGTTTGTAACAACATATTTGGCTTGCTAATTAAATATTTTGTGTGAAACTGTCACATTCCTAGATAAATGATTAACATGAAAATATGACTTGAAAAATTGACACTTTTTTTATTTAACAGACTCCTTACTTTACTTACTGTTAATTTTTGACTGTGTAATTTTCCAAATGGCACCCCATCATACACTGCTGCCATAAATAATCATGTTATTTGAAGGATTTTTATTTATCTTCAACCTGCTGAAAATGTGGCCTGTACTGTACCTACCTGGAAATGTGAAAAATCTTTAAAAGTCTACCCAGAACTTTTAGACTTCTTTATTCAAACAGGAAGTCATGACAACCAGTGCCTGCCTGGAATCTGCAGAGTGCAATAAAAAATAAAAGTATATTATGTTAAAGGGGTTGAAACCTGCAGGAACATTGGTGTGGTGTCGCATCAGCAGACATAATGTTCTCAATGATTTCCTTTCAGAGGGTTACAAGTATGCAATTATTTATTTGTGTGATGTTATGTTTCTTCATGCATTTAACGTTCTTCTTCTTCTTCTTATTTTTTTTTTTTTTTCTTTTAATCGCTGTAAATGATCAG
>CAEGAF010157203.1:0-25290 GCA_903067075.1 Micropoecilia bifurca
CTGTCAACTTTCCGTGAAAGTGCGCCCCCGCCTTTTGCAAAAGGTTTTTTACGTGGAGTTTGTGTCCCCGTCCGCACCCCCCCCCCCCCCCCCAGCCCCGACTTGTTCCGCCACTGCATGTGGTGATATGTGTGATAGGTACATAATCATCTATAACTGTTACTCTCCTATTCCAGCTAACTGAACAGACTGCCGTGAAGACAATTTCTATCACTTTTGATGAACTGCTCTACATTTTAAGGGAGGTTCTATTCCCACCAGCTCACTTACATCTGAACTGTTATACTACAACTCAGATGTACCTTCTTTTATGTTTTGAGACTCAAACTGACATAACATCATAAGAGATGTCCTTGTTGCATGTTTAGCTGCTGTGTTGTCTTTGGAAAATTCCCTGTAATTTTTATGTAGTTCATAGTACTGCTTGAAACAAAACTATAGACATTCCTTAGACAACTTCCTTTAGTCATGGTAAATTGCTGTCTTGATATTCTGTTATAAATCACATTTTTGCAAAACATCAGAGCACTTAAGTTATATTTTGTTTTGAAAGTAGTTTTTTGTGTACTACAAATCCTCATTGTGCATTTTATTTTAGGTTTTGCAGATTTTCAATGTGTTAGCTTTGTAATATTGAAAATGTCAATAAGTAGTTCTGTTAAAAGAAGTGTAAGCACATGTTGTTCACCTAAGTGAACATTTGGACAAATTCTACAAAAAAGTATTTTTTACAAAAAAAAAATTTCCCACCTTATTTTTATGCCCTAAGAAAATCCAAAACACTTGGAAAAAAACTTACTAACCCTTACCCTTTCATCATAAAACATGCATGAAAGGGTTAAGAATTTACTCACCTTGATCCAATTTGGCAAAATACATTCAAAACAGTTGATAGACAAAATGCCACTCAATTGCCTTATCAAAGACTATTTCTACAGTTTAGACAGCTGCACAAATTTTGTGCAGCTATCTAAACTGCTATCTTTGGCAAGGCTCTAAAAGCAAAGATTGTTATCTGTAAACTGAACATAGTTAACGTCCCCCTTATCTGGACAACCAACGGAGTACAATAAAACTCAGCCTGTAGTTATAAAATAGCCTTTCGAAAATATGTAAAATTAAATAAATACAATTTAAGTTTGATTTCTGTGCAAATACTACCCTAGTTAGCATACTTCAAGTACACTTAAGATTAATATACTTAAAGTGTGGTTTTTTTGGAACAACTTTTTTGTGCTTAGTGTATTTTAATAGTATTTAAATTGCATTAATATACAATTTAAAGTATACTAAGCATACCTCAACGTGCTTTTTTGGAACAACTTAAAACACTTTTAGTATACTTTAATATCTCTCCATCCATGATCTGAACATGTTGATCGTTGCAAGATGGTGAGGGAGGCTGGTGGTGCCCATGTCCAGCAGTAATCAGATGAGAGGCAGGGTTCACCCTGGACAGGTCACCATCCTGAAGCAAACGATAAATAAAATATATGAAAGAGAAATGTTAGATTAACAAGGGGAATAATGCTGTCCAATTATTTTCAAATCAAATCATGTTTGTTAAGCACTCAGTGTTGGAAACACACCAGTATTTTCTGTTAAAAATGTGGGAGACCCGGGTTCGAATCCAGGCTGGGGAAAAAAGTTACAACAGTCAAATTGAGCTGTCAGTGTGGGTCCTTAGGCAAGACCCTTGGAGCTATATAGCCTACCTCATACCATGAGAGACANTGGAATGCTACTACTCAAGTAACCCTAGTCAGAGGGGCTACATGCAAAGACTGTGGGAGGAATGGTTACTTCGACATGAGAAGCCAGCTCAATGGCAAGAACAAGATCTGTGCAATAAACAGCTATGCCTTACCAGTAATCAGATACCCTGCCGGAATAATTAGCTGGCCAATGTAAGAGAGAAACCACCCACCCAGGGTGAGAAGGGAATTTTTAGATATATATACTGGGGGGAAAGTAAAGGGGTACGGCAGGGTACTGCGTACCCCTAAAAGATTTAGTGGGGGTACGCAGTACCTGCAAGAGTATTATTAATGATCGCAAAATATCAAGCCTGCAAACCAGATATCGTAAAGGACTGAATGTTATGTTTTTAATCTCTGGTCGGCTTGTGGAGCGCAGGGGGTTTCCATGGCAACGGGTGTGCTTAAATGACAGAGAGAGACGGAGAGTTGATCACCTGTTCGGTTATTTTACCTTTGTTTACCTTTGCTGTGGCGCATCACATCTGCTGCAGTTTCTTCACTGCACGTCATTTACAACAAACATCAAACACAGTACCCAAGAAGTACAGCCATTCATTAAGTATTTAACAAATAAATGGCTTCTACTGAGATAATTGTGTGAAATTAAATTAATTGTCTAATATAAAAAATAGTTTGGTGTTGTCAGAGTCTGAGAGGCCTTTTCTTTATCAAACATTTTTTTGCCTCTTATTTAGTGGAAATATTGAAGTTGATGAGATTTTCTCCAAAATAATAACATTTTTCCACTTTTATAGATCCACTGTTGAAAATGAGGCTCTAACATTCACAAATGACAGTGAGATAAAATCCAGTCTGGTTTGATGTGATTCCTCAGGAACCTGTTGGAGAAAAAATATTCCAACTTCAGAAGATGTGTTTTTAACTTAATAGAGCTCTGTGGTTCCTCCTATGAGTATGAGAGTCAGGGTGAGGAGGCGCCATGTGGCCACAAGAGAAGTGGAAGCTGCAGGATCTTCAGAACAAACAGGTCATGATGCTGGGCTACTGATTATCCCTCTGTCTGGACACAGGAAGTTGGCTTACCATTGAAGGTTCGGGACGCCTTCGTAGCTACCAGCTGTGATCCAACTACACAACTTTACTGCAACTTTACTGTACATCGTAAGTGAACTGCAATATCCAGAGGCAGCTCTATGGAGCATCGAGCTGAAAGAATGAAAGTGGAAAGCCTTGGAGATCTGCATGGAGGACATCAGTCAGACATGGACGCTGCTGTCCGTCCAGGATCCTCCGGTTGCCCAGACGTTACCCGGTAAGATACCGCTGATGATGTTTGTTTTCCAACTAGTCATATGTGATCAATAGAGGCTCAATTACGATCGCGGAAAGTTTTGAGTTGATCTCTGCTATATTGTATTCACGTTGTCTGTTTACTAAGGTAAAACAAAGGTGATAAACTCTAAACCTCTCCTAACTTTTTAATGTCATTTAATCAACTTGTTGCCGTGGCAACCGCCTGCGCACCAGAAACCCAGCAGAGATTAGTTACAAAGGATTCAGTCCGTTAAGATATTAGGTTTTCAGACTTCATATTTATTGCTCTGCTCATCAGGGTCTTTTGAGTCTCTTTTTATTTTTGTAATGGTACCGAAATGCACAAAAATGCACATACCTTGTTTAAACAATAATTACTGAGATTATTAATTTTGTACAGCCATTAATTTGAGCACATTTTGTTGATTTTATCCTTAATAAGATGTATTGGATCAGAGGAGGTGCTGGTCTCAACATCCTGGCGGCGTTCAGTTTGTCACCTACTGTAGAGATCAACTCAAAACCTTCCGCGATCGTAATTGAGCCTCTATTGATCACATATGACTGTAGTTGGAAAACAAACATCATCAGCGGAGGATCCTGGACGGACAGCAGCGTCCATGTCTGAAAGATGTCCTCCATGCAGATCTCCTCCATAGAGCCTCTGGATACTGCAGTTCACTTACGATGTACAGTAAAGTTGATCCTTATAGTTGAATCACAGCTGGTAGCTAAGGTGTCCCGAACCTCAATCGTAAGCCAACTTCAGCGGCCGCTTCGTTCAAACTATAAAAAGCCCAACGTGAAGCTCTGAGTCCATGAGAGCCGCGAGCTGAAACACGTTCTGTCTGAGCGCCACACGAAAAGTAAAGTCAGGAGTAATAACACCATTTTCTAATGAAGTTAATGAGCTTCAGCTTATTGATAACCCGTTAGTAGGTCGCCATGTTTCTTGAAGAAAAGTAAGGTGACGCTAACCAACCAATTGGGGAAGTTTGTAGCCTGATGACGTGACTCCTCATTTGCATTTAGTCTTTCCCCGCTTTTTCCAAGTTTTAAGGGGAAAAATAGAATGTGATAAATAAGAAAATAATGAAATACTAAATGAATAAGGGAAATTGGAAAATGGGAAAATTAACAATTTTTCATACATGTTAAATGAAAAATAGATCAAGAAAAAATGGGTAAATAAAGAAGGGATATTTGAGAAATTGATTAATGAAACTGGAAAATAGAAAATCGGGTTAATGGAAAAAGGAACTAGAAAAATGGTTAAATTAAAAAAATAGATGAATGAAAAATGGAAAATAGATAAAGGGATAAATGAAAAATAGATAAAGGGGTAAATGAAGGAATATGTGAGAAATTGATTAATGAAACTGGAAAATAGAAAATCAGGTTAATGGAAAAAGGAAATTGAAAAATGGTTAAATTAAAAAATAGATTAATGAAAAATGGATAAAGGGATAAATAAAAAATAGATTAATGAAAAAGAGAAATTGATAATATGAAAAATAAACAAATGAAAAATTGGGTTAATGAAAAAGCTCATTTAAAAAATCTTTAAATTAAAAGTAGATTAATGAAAAATGGGTAAATGAAAATAAATAAATGAAAAATTGGGTTAATGAAAAAGCTAAATTATTTATTTAACAATTTTTTATTTATTTCACTCATTTTCTTCATTTTTGATTTATTTTACTCATTTTTTCATTTATTTCACCCATTTATTTATTTATTTAATTTGGGCTGAAATGGCTCTCCACAGACATGGAGTCAGACGTACAATAATAACCAATGAATAAACCTAACTAGAAACACAATGGACTGAAAATAAGGAAGGCAATAACCAAGACAATTCTAATCACACTAAATGACCTTGTAATGAAGAGAGCTTCATTACTGGGATTTTTACTGAAGTCACTGTATAGCACTTTGGGTGAAAGAAGATGCACCGAGTCTTAACAATAGCTATCACATACCAGAGCAGTTGGTGCCAGTAATGGGATAAAGAAATAAAGCTGATGCTGGATTTGGGTATAATTGAAGAGTCTAGTAGTGAGTGGTGCAGCCCGAATGTGCTGGTACCAAAAAAATATGGCTCTCTTAGATTTTACATAGATTTTAGAAATTAAATGCTGTGTCCAATTTTGACCTGGACCCAATGCCCAGGGTTCACGACCTACTGGAGAAAGTTGGCTTAGCAAGCTGTAGCTACTGTAGGATCACTGTAGCGTCCCGGTTGAAAAGATGGTCTCTTTAACTGATGGTTCACATTTCTTTATTTAATATTTCAAACAGTTCTGATTTGTCTTTCCCATACGCCTCCAGTGTGGCTTGAATGAGTTGTGTGCATTTTGAAGTCACACTGCCTTTCGGCTAGTAATGTGGTAATGCGGTTGTTTTAAAGCTTTCTGCAGTTCATCTTTAGCTCCAACAAAGTTGCTTCCTTGATCACACCTTATTTTGCTGACTGTTCCTCTTATGGCTATAAAACAACGGAGCGCGTTGATAAACGCGTCTGTAGTCAAGTTGTCTAGCATTTCTATATGTATCGATCTGCAACATAGACAAGTAAGAAGTAGAGACTGACCATCGTGCCCTCCAATGGTTGAGACGGATGAGGGATGCCAACGCCAGCATCGCTGGATGCTACTTGTCGCTGCAGCCATTTGACTTCACGGTCCAGTACAAGCCAGGGAAGTCTAATGTGGTTGCTGACTGTTTGTCCAGAGTGACTGAGGACTGAGGTACTGTGCTCTTAAGAGAGGAGGGAGGAAATGTAATGAAAAGGTCTTCATTACTGGGACTGTTTTACTTAAGTCACTGAATAGCACTTTAAAAACACTTTTTGCACTTTATTAACAAGCACTTTATTTAGCACTGCACTTTAAGCAGAGATTTGCACATAAATAATTTGCACACGAGAAGTTTTAATTGTATTTATTGAGTATTTTTAGTGATTAGCATGTAGCCTTTTGTTCTGGGCTGCACAGCTGCTCCTCATTGACAAGTGAGCTGGTTGCCTGTGAAGGGAAGATAATTGTTACTCAGAGCAATGAGCTACTGGTGGGTAAAACTGAGCAAATGTTTGTGCATAATCTGTTAAGTGTGGAGTGCTAATATGGAGCGACTCACCTGTCTTTTCTGTGTCCTCTCCAAGGGGTCCAGACACCATTTATCTATAGGTTCTGGGAGAGGCCATTGAAAAGTGGAGGGAGAATTGTTTATGGGTTTTTGTGGTGTTTCATTATGCTGTAAGACCATAATGAAACATAATGTCCCAAGTCGATCGAGTGTCGGCATCCTGCATGTTTAGTTCTCTCCCTAGTGGTAGTAACAACCTCCTCAGCAAGGCAATGTTCTCCTTAGGCCTCTGATAAACCATTATTTGATCCAGGTGTGCTAAACCAGGGAGAGAACTAAAACATTCAGGATGTCGGCCCTCGATTACCGACTTTGGACACCCCTGGTCTAAGATATAACATAACATATTTATAAAAAGTAAATTGAAATGTTTGTATTTAGTAAAAAGTATTTTTATTTAAATATAACTATAGACAAACTAGAGTTCGATTAAAGCAAACTTTAAGACTTGAAGATCATCTTGCTAAAATGTAAATTTCTCTCCTTATCTCTCATGAGAACGACAGCTTCAATAAAAATAATGGTTTTATCTAAATGGCTCCCAATGCCATCCATCCATCCATCCATCCATCCATCCATCCATCCATCTATCCATCCATCCATCCATCCATCCATCCATCCATCCATCCATCCATCCATCCATCCATCCATCCATCCATCCATTTTCTTCCTCTTATCCGGGGTCGGGCAGCAGCTTCAGAAGGGAGGCCCAGACTTCTCTCTCCCAGGCCACTTCTTAGATCTTAGTATCTAAAGTATCAGTTAAAGTAAATAAGATGGGGTAATTGTGTCTCCTCTTCTTTTTAATGTATATATGGATGATTTATCAAAGTGACTTCAACACCGTGGGACAGGGCGTGTTGTTGGTGGGACCATAATTAACCATCTGATGTATGATGATGATTTAGTAATTTTTAGTCCTTGTAGTGTTGGTTTTCAACAATTTTTGAGAATCTGCTCACAATATGGTCAGTAGTATGACATTATGTACAATGTACAATAGTAACATTCTGATTATAAGAACCAAATAGGATCAGAAGTTGGTACTTCCAGACTTCTCCTTTTCTGGTGTTGTTCTTAAGGAGTGCACTGCTGCCAAATACCTGGGACATTATATAACTGATGATCTGACTAATGAAATGGACATTTACAGACAACGTCTTTTAATGTGTGCACAAAATTCAGGATGTGTTCTGTCTCAGTGAAAGTGTCTCTCTTTAAAGCATACTGCACTCCTCTGTATACTGCTCACTTACAGAGACAGTATAAACAAAGCAGTTTACAGAAAGTCAAAGTGACATACAATGACAGAATGAGGACGCTGCGTAGGATGCAGACATGGACCAGTGCTAGTATGTTATTTGTTGGTGTTGGTGTCTCCTCTTTTCATGCTGTCTTACAAAACCTTATGTTCAGGTTTATGTGGAGTTTACATGTTTCTACAAACATCATCCAGATACTAACAGATATTTCACTAAGCTCAGTCAGGTTTAAGTTCAGAATGTAGAATCAGTGGTGATCTAGACTCTGTAAATTAGTGACTTGTATATTTTATTATCTTCTTATGTGATTGTTTCTTTTTAATTTTCTTAAATGATCTTTATATGGACTCGTTTCTGTCTTTAATAAAGCTGCTGCTGCTGATGATGATGATAATGATTATTAGCTCAAATTTAAAACAGCAGGTATACTTCAAAAGTAAAGGTGAGCCTTCACTAATCCTATGCAGACATATACCAATCTTGAACAATCCTTATATCCTACAACAAATAGACCAACTTCCCAGGTTGGAGGTGTAAAGAATTGAAGACCTGGGATAGATTTGCGAGGGGATAGACTTTATCCTATTTGACATATGAATAATACAAAATTAATAATACAAGACTACATTTTTAAAATATCAACAAAGTAAATCTATAATAAAATTAATTTAAGCTCAATAAATTTAGGTTGGAAATACCTAGATTATTTTTTTAAATTAATTAATTTATGTTTTATTTCCTTATATTTAACCAGGTAAACCCCATTGAGATCCAGATCTCATTTTCAAGGGGGACCTGGGCAGAAATCTGCAGCACACAGCAACCTGAAAGATTAAAGATTAAGAAGATTAAAGTTCCATCTGTAAAATTTCTTTAATCATAATCATAATCTACAATTTTCTTTTACTTTTGACAGCGTCTTGTCTAAGATAAACTAACTGATATACCTGACAACTACACACACACATTCTGGTTCTCTCCACCTGTTCAGAGGTTCTACTTCTGTGAAAATGTATCCAAGTGTTTGAAATATAGTTACTCCTCTTCATCAGTTCATATAGTTTATTTAAAAATCTTGCTTCGTGTTGCATTTCCACATGAAAACATATTTAAATTACTTCAATTTTCACAGTTTAAGACAGATGTAATAGTACAATCAAACAAACAAAAAGCAATGTTAAGGCCAGAAAATGACCACAATGAACTTTATTAAACAACTTAAAGTCTAATTAAATTCAAATAACATTTTCCAAAAAAAAAGAATAATCAAAAAGTGAGCTTTTATACTTTTATTGAATGTTGTAGCACTTTTGACTTTACTCATACAGCCTGCAACCAAGGGGGAATTTATTTATTTTTTCTCTGAATGACTTTATTTAGTCACCACATACATTACATGTTTTTTTTCCTTAATATATCAGCATAGTTACAGAATACATGGTGACATAAAACCTCTAAAGACACCTTTCACAGTCTGAACTCAAGAAGAAAGGAATGTTTTATTTTTTAAGCATTTACAGTTTGCTTACATATATTTACAGGCAAATACTTTAGTTGAAGGGAACACTCTCCACACCCAACTTTAACTAACTCTTAAAACAAATGTCTGTATAAAACAAAGACTGTATAAGTTTAAATAGAGTCTTCTCAATAATGCCTACTTTGTCTATACTTTTAATCAGCTCTCTTGGTGTTGTTCACCAAGAGACTGAACAACCATATCTCCTGCTGATTTTCACAATAAATATTAAAGAGAAATAGTGGACACTGAGAAACAACACATTTCTTTAATTTATAAACTTTAGATTTCTCAACAAATTGATTTGTTTGTGAACAATCAATAACTGCTGTTCCAACAGTTGTCCTGCATACGGGATAGTTAAACAGCAGCTAGCTTTGAAAAGTTTGAGTACTTAATGAAAACAAGCCTGATGTTAAATATTTCTTTCTATGTTATATTATTATATTGAATCTTGCTTTAAGAAGCACCACCAATGAACTAAGGCAAATACCCTGTTTTGTTGTTTGTTTTTACTTTTAAATGCTTTTCTGCTATATCAAGGTTGGATTATTAAGGTGATCCATAGTTAAAACATGAGACATATAAACTTTTTAAAGTAAATGACAATAAAAAGCACTAAAATATAAAGATTTATTGACAGCTGAAGAAAAGACTTGTAGACAAAACTGCTGAAAAAAAAAACATTTAACCTAATCCAACAACTCATCACAGTGGCATAAAATGACAAAGACACTCATAAAAACACAAATCCAAATACACAACACGCATAGTGTGTAAGAACTGTGAATTCTCTGATCCATTAGCCACATTCTAAAATAAAGAAATCAGATTATACAACATTTCTCTGGTTCTCGTAGCTCCTCCAATTAACTCTAGCACTGCTTCCTACTTTTATATTGGCTTGTCAAAATGTGGGTTTGCTACCTTAATACTTTTTGAGAAATGTGAGACACCTGATCAAAATAAAAATAAAACTCACTGACTCTGCACTTGTCCAGGAGAGGGTGCTGCTGCAGTCAGTGACTCCATGGAACCAAGGGAATTTAAGTGCATTATATTCTATAATTGAATGGAATTTAAATCTGGCTATATTATGGGATTGAATTTTCTGTAAATAAACAGCAAAAATTGTTGTGAAATTCTTGAGCTGACACCTGCTGTGAGTTGGTACTATATAAATATTAGGTCAACTAGAATACCTTGGACTGGCGAAGAAAATTCTCAAAATGAAATCAAACCCTGCTGCACCAAGTCAGCCTAAAAACATCAGATTAATTGTTTTCTAATACAAATTCACTGTTGCAAATCCTGGAGAGAAAACCTATAGTCAAGCACATTTCATTTAATGTATTACAGGAAAGTATGCCTGTTATTTTAATTTATTTTAAACTACTACTTTTTTCTAGCTATTTTTCCCAATATTTGCTGCGCCATGTCCTAATGCGTTGGCCACACAACAGGTCACACAGCTCTGTATTTTTATTTGGAAACACATTTTTCAAAAACATGCTGATTGCAGTTTTTTATTCAACTGTATGATAAAATCTATAATTTAATACCTATAAAATTAAATTCAGGGCAGGGTTCCACTTTCTGCATTTTGATGGAAAAAAGTAAGGCACCCATCAAAGCATTCCTTAAAGATTTTAATTAGTAAAGGTAAAGTAGTCTTAGAATGTTTATATTTTGAGATAATCATTTGAAGCAACCCTTCAAAATTGTTGATCTCATTTTAAGTTTGAACAGAGCAAACACACTCATGCTGCGTGTGTGTTTGTCTGTTCCCACAAGACTCATCAAAGATCTCAGATAAAATTATTTCAATTCATTTTCAAAGTCTTTACATAACATGTTGTTTAAGGCTCTTCATTTCCCACAAAGAAAGTTAGGATCATCGGTAGTCATCTAGAATAATAAAAAAAAGGTTTTAATATTTTTTAGAATAAAATAGCTGCAACTTCAGGCAATCATTAAACTTGTTTGAAAACATATGTTCTGCATTCCTTGCTTTTAAAACTTCAAAACATTTGCTTAATCTTTGCACAAAACTTTGCCCCATTTAGTTATTTTGTTCTTAAGATGTTTTTATGCAGTTACTATTATCAAACTTATTTGTATCATTCAGTAATGTACTTTATGAACATAACACGAGTGTGAAATGCAAACAGTGACACCACAACGCATGACTTCTATTAAACCTCGAGGTTTTTGGCACAGACTAGAAAATAAACAATCTAATATGCCTTGCAAATTTAATCTTGCACATTTATCAAACAATTTAACTTGATTGTTTCATTTTTTGTATTACACTATAATTATGTTTTGTCAACTTCCTAAAGTTATGGTTGAATCACTTTTTGTTTTTTACCAAAAGTGTTTTTTTTTGTTGTTGTGTTGTTTATTGCTTCAATCGTCTTTTGGCAAAACCAGATAGTGATTATTTATTTATTCTTTTTTTTTTTTTTTGCCTAAAACATATTTTTATATTTTGGAAAAAATTACGTAGGCCATTATTTGAAGAAGGTGACTAAATTTTTACTGTTAAAAATGTTGAATTAATGTAACCAATGAAATAAAATTTTGTAAAAAGTGAGACTTTGTTTTTGTTGGTAAGCTATACTTTAGATGTAAGCTAATACTGTAGTAAGCTGAAAAAATATTTTTCATTATTCAGTAATCAGGCCCATTATTAAGCAAACTACATTAGTTATTTTTACTTTTTAGCTAATTTGAATGAAAAATAAATACTTAATACTATAAACATTATTCACAGTACTATGTAGGCTTTTTTCATCACCGTAACAAATCTCACAGGTTAACATGTAGAGTACTAATATTTAACTTCACTCATTTTGTGTTGGAAACATAGTTGCTACTTAAGCTAATAGTCTGTTTTTGCATAAGAAGTTACGTGTTTGCATTCAGTGAAAGTTCATGTGTGTTTTTTACAGGGCCGGCCCAAGCCTCCATGGGGCCCTAAGCAAAATTTGGTTTTGGAGCCCTCTAGTTCTACTAACAATGTGAACTGGCTGCAATTAGCAGTGTGATGATTAGATCATTCACACACCTTCTATAAACTTATTGCTTCTCTGGCTGTTTAAATTATATACATGTATAATTATAGGATACATTTATTGGCCAACTGATTTATCAACCAGTTCATTTCTGGGGGGCGAATTCCTTAATTTTAGGGAATCATGATTGGCCGATACTTACATGTGAAGCCCATCTTATCACTTGATCTTATCTTTGTTAGCAAAGGTTTATAAATCAGTCTCTGTCCTCTTTTGCCCTACAGTGAGATGTTTGACTGACAGACCGATCCACCAGGTCAGGTCTGCACATTTACAGTTAACAATATTCACCACACTGTTGCCAACTCAATGACTTTCTTGCTATATTTAGCAACATTTAAGACAAAAAAAATTATATCAGCCAAAATCAAAATCGGCAAGTCAGTCTTTTTACATATCGGTAACCAGCGATCAGCAAGAAAACTGCAATCGGTGCAACCCTACACATGTATTCATTACATTCTTTGATTAAATAAATTTCTCTTAAGCATAACTCCAATAGCAAAAAATTTAGTTTTTACCAGGTGAGTCTTTCTCCCCTGAGAATGTGGACTGGTACTGGACTGATTCTGAGCCTTCAAATGATTTTAACAAAAGTTTCACATAACTTAGAAGTTAATGTAAAATCATGTTTGTTCTAGCCACAAAATGACTATCTTCAGTAGCAAACAACATATCTCCAACTACAGCATAGAGTAGCTCATTGATGTAGCCTGACATAAAAACATTTTGCTAGACAATGTCAAACATTGAGAAATTTTAATTATTGTTATCAAATGTTATCAAATACTGTGCTTTGAAGCCAAAAAATACCTAAAAAAAAATACAGAACCAAGCTGGACAATCAACTCATTGAAAGTTCAAACTTAGTTTCATGGGAACACAAAGACCCTAACATAAATGTTTGGCTGTTGAACTGGACCAGGTCGCTATCAAGCTAATTTTCTATTAGCAACTTTACTTATCTTTACATTACATTACCAGAGCACATTAAAACAAACCTTTATCTTGGCTTTTTTCTAATCTTCCTCTTTTCTTTTCTTTTTGAGACATTGTTTTGCTTACTTAACTTCTACTGGAGCTTTTGGACGTTTGGATGCGCTCTGCACGTTGCACAGTAGCTCATTATACTGGCAAAGCGTGCGATACCTACCGCGGCTACTACAGGGCCCCAAGAGCAATTTATTTCTTTTTTCTTTTTATCAATAAAATAATTTCTCCATACATTATCAAATATATATTATTGTAAAAACAAATCACCTTGTGGTGAAATTGTGTGTTTTTGATATTATAAGGACATAGAAATTATTACTAAAAAAAAAAAAAAAATCAGCTCCACTGAGGGGACCCCTTAGTGGCCCTGGGGCCTATGCGGCTGCTTAGTGTGCTAATGCCTTGGGCCGGCCCAGGATTGATAGGATGAGGAGGCACCATGTTAGGAAGAGAAGTGGAAGCTGCAGGATCTTCAGAACAAACAGGTCATGATGCTATAGCCTGATTATCCCTCTGTCTGGACACAGGATCAATAGAACCAATTTAAAAGCTAAAATAAATGGTTATATTCCAGATATTGAAAACTGGGATGCTCTCCATGCCATGATGTTCAGAATTTAGGTCTTATGGCATCTCAAGGTGTTGACATAGCAGCCAGTGGGTTGAGGGAAATACAGATTTATTTTGTATCAATTCAATAGCTAGTAGTAGAATTTAAAACTACTTTAACCCCTGTTTATAAGCGTGTTAGTGAACCTGCCTCTTTATTATTAAATTGAATAGAATTTCAGACCTTTCTATAACTTTTCATCAGGTTAATTTAGAAAGTGATCTAATGCCAGTTAGTTTTCTAAACCACAATAAAGTAACTATTAGGGATGCTCAAAAATGAAAAACTGGACTGATAGTGATATCCAATAGTAACACTGGTTTATGCCAGATTTACCAATATTTTATTTTTAAAACATTTTTATCCGATCACTTGAATAATCGATAGATTACTCGATTACTAAAATATTACTAAAATATTAGTTTACAACAGCCAGTTGATAGATAAGCAGTATGACAGACAATAATTTCAAAATGATTAATTGCGTAGCATCACTAAATGACAGCAAAGAGCAAATTCAGCCATGCAACTAGTCCACCATAGCTTCTTTGCAATCTGTCAATCACACACACACACGCAAGCACGTACACACACACACACACACACACACTTATGTCCCCTCTTGGCAAAAGTTTTTAAAAAAATTCCAGATGTTTTTTAATATGTTTTTAACTTGATATAGGTCATATCCAAAAGGGGACCTAAAAAATGTCCCCTCTTGGCCGGAGGGTCCCCTGTTTGACAGGTATGCAAGTGTACACACACACATACACACAAACACACACTTGGTTTTCAAAATAAATACACTTCAAGATAAAGGCCAAATAATTTACAATGACTTTGGCCATTTTTACAGTACCTTCTCTTTGAAATAAAACAATGTTTTGTATTGCAGCTGAGAACTACCAATTCTTGTGTTTACTCTGACGAAGGTAGCAGTTTTCCAACATTTTCTCTTCTTCTCCATCTTGCTCCCCTGTTCATTACATGTTCTCTTCCCATCTGTCCATTCCACACATTCTCCTTGGTCACCACCACAGATGTGTAAAGATTGGTTCCACTGAGACGACTGGCTAAGTGGCCATTTTTTATTTTTCTGGGATTCTGTATGACTGATGTAGTAGAAAAACAACATGTGGATCCTTTTGGTTTGCTCCTTTCTGCTTCATTCAGACAGACGTGGTTCATTTCATCCAAAAAAAAAATAAATAAATAAAGGAATGATTGGACATAAATGCTACTTTGACTGCTGGCTTCTTATAGTTCACTATTTGTGTGTGAATACTTCCCTAAAATATTAATATTTAGAGACACAAAGAAATGTACTAATCCTTGCCAAGTTGGAGTGTTGCCTTGAATAACTGCTAAAAGAGGAGTTCTAGGAACCTCGTGGTACCTCCAAAACAGGGTGTTTATCATCCATTCCACACCTTACATTTAAAAAATGAAAGTTGTTTGTAAAAAAACTCATTGACTATCATAAGGACACTGGTGTCCTCAAGTACCCCTTGACTAACATGTAAGTGTTTGTGTTTTGAGGGTGACAGTTAGGAGGTTAAAGTCTGCATAAACATAAATCATGTTGGAACTGTTCATGTTTGACTGAATATCATTTATATCATGGTGCACATTATTTCAGTTTCAGCAGGGGTTTGTTTAATTCAGAGTATCAATTTATTCTCTTGTTGTAAATCAGGAAAAAAAATCATCTGGTGAAGGAAAGTAACTACATAAAAGTGCCAACTAGATTCATTAGTCTGTAGAGGCTGCAATACTCCTGAAGCGACTAAAAATACGGGGTGTGAAAAAATAGACTAAGGATAGCCACAAATCCTCCAGCTGTTTTATAGACCAACATGATGCTGCACTGCTACTATCACAGCAGGTAAACTACAATGTAGTTTCATATTCCAGTCGCTCATGCACCATGGCATCATCCTTGTACATCAGACGAGGGGGAGTCATGGAAGAGTCCATAGCCAAGATGGCTTTCCGTATACTCCGGTCAAGAACGTGACGCTCCCAGGCTGGGTATTGATTCCTACAAAGGTCAAGTTTGATAACAGTCTCGTCTAGGCGTGGAGCTCGGGATGAAGGAGTGGATGGCACTGGGTGTCTGACCTGAAACACTGGGATACAGCTATCCCGTTCCGAATACTTTCCAGTGTCCCGCTCCAAGGTTCCAGTGGTTCCTCGGTTGGAACGCAGAGAGTTGATTCCACCATCAGAAGGTAGTGTGGAGAACTGGGCTGTTGGGTCCATATCAAGCCCTTGGCAGCTAGTAGAACGTCCAAAGTGAGCACCATTGGGATGGAAAAAAGCATAGTACATGAGCATGAAAACCAGACCAGTAAGAAAACTGCTGAAAATGACACAGAGTGCTGGGACTGCAAAGGCGTCAGTGGTTTTAGGTGTTCTGTAAAGATACCACAATGCACTGAGAGTGGCATTCTCCACCAGGATCACTAGATAATAGATTGACAGTCGATACCTGCACAAACAAATGAGATAGAATAACAAAAAGTATATTAGGTGGAGGACTTTGTAGTATTAGTGAGATTAAAAACAAAGAAAATACTGTTTAATTTAAAGTCTAAATTTTAAGTCCTGTGCTTAATTAACGAAAATAACTGGTAACTGAAGGTGGTTGTCAGAATCTTGAGTTGTGGATTTTTTCAAGATTTGTATTTTGATCATTTGTGTCTCTGCCTGTCTTTGGTCATTCCTGGTTTTCTCTTTCCTTATTTTGATCAGCCTTTGTTTCCTTCTTTAGATCAGTCTGTTCTTAGTTTAGTTAATAATAAATAGTTATTCATTATTTGTTTTAGATTATGTTCTGCCTGTTCCGTATTTTTATTGCTCCTCTATGCCATTAATGTCTTTTCACTACTGTGACTTTCTCTAATCGTACATCTGCTCCTCACCCAGTCAAGCTCCCAGCATTTAAGTCCCTCTTCTTTCATTCACCCTGAATTCGACTGCTTTCACTGTTCATCTCCTGACAGTTTGTTAATTTTTACACTCAAATATTATATAACTAAATTTGCCTTATTAAAATATCAAAACATTAAGAGGTTCTCTGTGCCTGGATACTTTGTTTTGTTCGTGACATTATTTTGGTTGCTAGTTAACTAGCTTTAAGGATACCTTATCTATTGCTTGTTTGTTTAGAGCCATATGCAATCTTTGTTTTGTTTCCTTTTGGTCTGAAAAACCTGAGCTGCTAGTGGAGATGTCCCTCTGACCAAGCCACAAGCTTCCATTCTTTATTGTAAAGTCCCTGATTCTCAAGCATCAGTCAAGTACAAAAGAGGAAGTGTCTGGTCATAAATAAGTTAGCTTAGGATAGTGTTTCTCAACCTTTTTTGGGTTAGCGCCCCCTATTCACCATCCAGGACCCTCACTGCCCCCCATCAAAGAATTTGTAGGCTACTTTCAACTGAATATTACTTTATTTTTAATATTAATGTCATTATTGTTGATGTTTTCATTTTTATGGTTGTTTCTGTATTTATCAACAAAAATAATTTCCCAGAGAACAAAAAAGCCATGTGAATAGAAATTATTTTTACAGGTGTCTAAGAAAACTGCAATGAAAATTCAACTTAAAATCGGTAGGCCTAACAGCAGCCAATCACAGTGGAAAAAAATATTCCTGTTCTGTGCAATATTCCGATATGCAAGTTACTAAATTTTAAAAGATGTAGAACAATACCACTTTAAACTATTTGCAAAAAACTGTGCAACATTGAAACATAGGTAGAACTGCATCTATATTAATCATAACTCGTCTTCTCTTCAATGTTTCTGTCAGTTTCTGGTGATGCAGCTCTGTGCTGCCTTCAGGATAATGGGACATATAATCCATAAAATTTAACCCACATGGCATTTACTATAAAAAACCAAGGCTTTCAATGGAAAAAAACAAAAGTTCCAGGTCCTTTTAATGCCATACAAATATGAGACAGAAACATGGATGATATCTTTCAATAGACCCATCTATTAATTTATAGATTAATAGTTTAACTGTGCAAAAATTACACAGAACAAAGCTGGTTGTTAATCAAGTCCTAAAGAGTCAAATTGAAAGTGTCATGGAGTCATCAGCCTCATGACATTAACACTGACATGAAAAATAATATTGAAGAAATAAATATATATAATAAAATCTAATTAAAAACAAATAAGTGATAGGTTTTTTACTGCTATCATCTGTAAGATATATTTCCTTTAAGTACGATATATGATATCAACAAACCCATGGCACTTCAAGATTATTATGTCGTCTTTATCTGGAAATAGTGTCTGTTCTTGCCATACAGTCCTCTGTATTAATTATTGCTCGAATGGTCTTGCCATAGAGGTTTATTCTGCATTTAGTTTAGTTTCTTAGTCAATTCTTTCATTTTGTTCTTCATTCATTTCTATTTAGTTTTCTTTGATTTGTTTTATCCTCTCTTGGTTTATTGTCAAGTCCTCTTTAGTTTCTTTCCTGTTGCTAGTTCTATTTTATCGTTTTTATTGATGCTTACCACTAGTAATCTTTACTCATCATGCCATTCACCTGCTGCTCCGCGTAACCATCATGTGTTACACTATAAGCTTTTGACTTTTCACTGTTCAGTGCCGGATTCTCTGATCCTAATTCACATTTTGTTCGTTGCTCCATTCTACATCCAGGTGTTCTGTTTATCTGTGCTACCCATGAATTCGTTCTACCTTGTGGAAATGCACATGCGCACATCAATGCTTTGTCACATACTGCTTACTCAGCAGATTTCCTATAAAATACATTCAACCTGTGGAAGTTTTGTTTCATGTGTTTTATTTCATCGACGGTAAATTTTACTTAATTTATTTTATACCTGACTTTCATTAAGCTACTGTATTACTTCATATTTTTAGTTAACATGACAGGCAGCTTGTAAATATATTCATAAATGTCTTTAGTTAGCCCACTGCAATGCCGTCTCTACTGTAAACAAGTCATTGTTTGGCGGTTAATTAGGACAAAATGCGTTGTTCTCTGGGCTGTTTTGTCCCTACACTTTAAAATATTCTAGTTTAATTACACTCATTTTTTTTCTACTAAACCTTGCTTAATAGATGTTGGTAGCAATATTATGTGAGATTGAAGCTGTAACGGTGGTGTAATATTAATTAATGTATATTAATCAAATCCTATCATTTCAGGAGCACTGTGACCTACGCAGTTCAGTGGACACATTGTGGCTGTGCTGCATTTGATTACAGACACACAACACAATAATGAGCAAAAAACAGTTGTGTTGACCTGTATTTGTCTGTGTTTAATTTAATTCCAATAAAACCCTGTTTCCCCTGTATGATACTGTTTTATTCTTACAAACACCTGTGTATTTAAAATATTTTTAAAAAGGTATGCTAAGCTAAGCATAACTCTTAAGCTTCCTCTCTGTAGTAACTCGTCAGATTTTCCTACTGTAGCACGGATACATAGCCATGTCTATCTGTCTGTGCTATGTGCTTAAAACTGATACCATCATATTTACAAACAGAAAACTATAGCGGGTCGTGTTAATGTTAAATATATTGGATAACATTATTTGAGTGACAGGACTGAAGTGGAAGCTTAGGAGTTAAGCTTAGCTTAGCATTGGAACAATTTATATACATAATGAAACTATAAGAATATCACTTCCTTCATCTGAATATCCTACCCGTTTAAAAGGAAAAGCTGTAGCTGTATGCACTAATCATTTTACTAGAATATCCTACCTTTTTAAAAATATTCTAAATACAGAGGTGTTTGTAAGAATAAAACAGCATCGGGAACAAGTTTTTAATTAAATTAAAGAGACATCTACAAACAGATCACTGCAACTCTTTTTTGGGTATTAATATATTGTATGACAGACTTTATCAAATGCAGCGCAGCCACAATGTGTCCACCAAACTGCGCAGGTCACTGTGCACCTGAAATTTTAGGATATGCTTAATATACAATAATAATACACAGCTATTACAAAGCTTCAGTCCCACATAGTATTGCTACCAACATGTATTTAGCAAGGTTTAATTTAAAAAAAGTGTAATTAAACTATAAATATTTTAAAGTATAGGGACAAAATACCCCACAAAATGTATTTTGTCCTGATTAATCACCAAACAATGACTTGTTTACAGTAACGACACTGCAGTTAGCTAACTAAAGCCATTTATAAATAGATTTACAAACTGCCTGTCATGTAAACTAAAAACACATTATATACAGCAGCTTAATGAAAGCCAGGGTTTTATTTCGATGAAATAAAACACATGAAACGAAACTTCCACAGGTTTATAAGACATCTGTTGAGTAAGCAGCATGTGATGTGGCATCGATGTGAGCATGTGCGTTATCACCAGGAAGGACGGATTCATGAGTCGCACAGATAAACAGAAGACAGAACGCTAGCTTAGGATAAACGGTTTTGATATTGTTTGGTTTATTTCATTGTGCTGTGTTCTGCAGGATTTTAGTCTCAAACTGCTTGGATACAAATAGGCAACAGAGCTAAAGGTATGAACAGTATTTTAGAAGGACTGAACATTCATTTTAATCACGCAATGTGTGTTTACTCAGTTTAAATGTTTTCTTTCTAGCTGGTTGATTCTCTGAATTTGGTACATTTTGGGGTCTCAAGTTACTTAAAAATATCCTACAAAAAAAATGTGTTTTCGAACGCTGCATGTGTTGAAGGACTCTTTGAACCTCCAAGAAAATGTTTCCCCACTTTATGCAGGAAATTCCAAACATTATTACGAATTTCTTTTTTATTTAGGTTGCTCTAAATTCAACCCTATAACAGGACAATTTCATTCCTCTATGAGTATAACTCTATAACACAATTAAACTAATTCTTCCAGTTCCTTTGAGATCATCTGTCCCTTGATTAAAATAACTAATTCTAAGTATATTTTATTTGATTCTGAATTTTAATAATTAGACTGATAAGTAGAATATGGAAGGTTGAAGTAAAAGCGCTTTTTCATAAATCATAAAAATTCACTTTAAAATAGACATTAAATCAGGCTTTTTTATATTTTTGACTCATTCTTTAAACTTTGCATACAGTCCAACAAATATTACTCTAATATTTGCTGTAATTATAAAAAATAACCTATCAATGAATATAAGCACCCTTTATATTCATTGAAAAATTAACATTGGTCAGTGGAGACATACTCATTTGGCTGACCTCTATGCTTCAACAACCCATAAAACTTCAAAACATAATTTTTTAAATATATTTGCATGTTACATTACTAAGACACATGGATATTTCCATTTGTTGATTTTCTCAAAAAATGTGGTTTGCATTATATGAAAATCTTTGAGATACACAAAATGTACTGAATTCAGAGAATGACCCCGCTAAGCTAAAAATTGGCTGTGTTCACACTGCAGTCTGAAGTGACCCAATTTTGATTTTTTTGATGTAATGAACCTGTATCTGATTTTTTCATGACCGTCAGAACAGCACGGCTTGGATTCTTTTCGAATGTGACCCATATCCAATACATATCCCATACAAATGCAACCTAACATTCAGGGCAAATTCATCCGAACTGAAAGTCACTGATAATTGGATAAATCTCACTATACTGCGTCCTTGCCAAGCACATACTGCTTACTCAGTATGTGCTTGCTTACTGAGTAAGCAGTATGTGCTTAGTGAGTAAAACAGACACAATTTCGTTTCATCAGGTATATAACCCTGTCTTTATACTTTAAAATATTTTAGCTTAATAACATTCTATTTTTGATTACTATTATTATTATTAGACTTTGCTAAATAGAGCATGTTGGTAGTGATATTATGTGAAACTGAAGCTGTGTAATAACAGTATCATTTCAGGCGCACAATGCAGAGCAGTTTAATGTTGTTGCTCTTCATTTGATAAAGTCTGCTAAGCAATGTATTAATGCACAAAAGAGTTGCGGTAATCTGTATTTGAAGATGTCTTTGTTTAATTTAATTTCAATAAAAACTTGTTTCCCCTGCCTGATACTGTTTTATTCTTACAAACACCTCTGTATTTAAAATATTTTTTAAAAGGTAGGATATTCTAAAAAAAACGATTAGTGCATACACATCTGTAGGTGTTCTTTTTAAACGGACAAGATATGAAGGAAGTGATATTCTTGTGTTTTCGTTGTGTATATAAATTGTTCCAATGCTAAGCTAAGTATAACTCCTAAGCTTCCACTTCATTCCTGTCACTCAAATAATGTTAGATGATATTTAATATTAACAACCCACTATAGTTTTCTGTTTGTATACACGATATTAGCAGTTTTGGATGCATAGCACTGACAGACAGCTATATATTCGTGCTACGGAAGGAAAATCTAATGAGGTAGCACTGATGGTCAGAACACCGTCCTGAACTCAACTCCTGTCCTAGGTTCATTTGCCTTTACCACTTCTCTTTGCCTGTTCCTGTCAGATTACTTTCAAATAAAGGCCAAATAAAGGCTCAAAAAAACTACAGTAAGATCAGCTTCTTTCTCTGCGCAAGCTGCCATTTTGTGAAGTTTAAAATGCTCTAAATCCACCATATTAATATTTCAAAATATTAATATAGGTCCTTCACAGAAGTAAATAGAGAATCAGTTATACAAAAATGATCAATTTTGAATTCAGCAAAAATATTTAAACTTTATTTTCCCAAATACTATTTTTGTTTTATTTCTGCTTTGCATTGTGATTTGTCTTCACTTTGACTTCACTAACAACACTCTTCAGTACTAAAAAAACTAAATCTTAAAAAAAAAATTGTCTGTTTTTGTTGACAAATTAATCCTTTTATAATTATGTACTCTTATTCTTCTAAAGAAATGTTCTTAAATTAGGTTAAATGTTTTGGGCCTTAAAACAAGTACTCTGCAGAACCTAAATTAAAGCAAACCTTTTCTGTTTACAAATACCTTCTATCTAAAACACTATGTCTTCACAAGGTTAAGATAAGAGTGTGTTCATAAGTGTTTTCACCTTGTACATCCCTCTTTGACGTTGAACCAGGAAAAGATATATATTATGCCCACCACCATATCAAACACAATCTCCTCCCATTTGCTGATGCAGAAGTCTGTCTCACAGTGGACAATCCAAAAAGTCATGATGCACCAGTGCAGGACAATGAAGATGCCAAAATAGAGTTGAAAAACAGAGGCAAAGAGGGCAAATGTAATGACCCTGGCTGCAATAGTGAAGAAGTGCCAGCAGAACTGGATGATGACTGCAAGGTAGCCAATGGGCTTTTTGTCGTCCCGGGACTCTCGTAAAGCCTTTTGGTAGGAGGCTAAAGCCCATGCAAGAGAGACAAGTGAGGCTGCTGATGTCATCCCTATAAGAGACAGACAGAAACACAGGAGGTTAAAGTTTAAAGACCAATGCTTGAACTAAACGAAACAGCATTCACACATATTTCTGAATGTACTAACGTAAAAAATCTAACGCAGCAGAAACAGGAAGTAAGCAGAAAAATGTTTCCTGGGTCTCAGTCAAGTTGTTCAAATTTTCAAGAAGGCGTTTGAGGACTGCAATGTAATTTGAAAAGTTTAAAAAAGTATTAAAATGCATTAAAACAACTTGGACATTAATATGTTTTCATTTTAAACTCACTATTGAAACCAGAAATGTACATATACCAAACAAAAGACACCTTAAAGCAGACCAAACTTCTCTCCTATTCTAAATGACCTATTAGGTCATTTAGAATGACCAAAATTATTTACATTTGCTAAATGCCATAATAATGTGAGTAAGAATGTGACATCTATACATTTATTTATTAAAACCAGGAGGATAGAGACATAACACCAGTTTTAAAGTCCCTCCACAGACTCCCTGTAACTCAAAGAATAGACTTCAAAATATTGTTGTTAGTTTATAAATCACTGAACGGTTTAGCACCACAATATATTAAAGATCTGTTATTGCTGTACCAACCGTCTAGACCCCTCAAATCTTCTGGTTCTGGTTCTGCTCTGCATCCCCAGAACCAGAACCAAACGAGGAGAAGCAGCATTCAGCTTCTACGCAGCACAAATTTGGAACAAACTTTCAGAAAACTGTAAAACAGCTGAAACACTGAGTGCCTTCAAATCTCAACTTAAAACCCACCTGTTTAGAGTTGTTTATGGATAAATTAGGGTTAGAGTGCAGGTTTTGATGTCTTTGATGTTTTTTACCTTTTTAATCTTTTTCTTTTTTAAAAAAAGTCTCTTTAATGTTTTTATCTTTACTTTTTAATTTCTTTTTATTTCTCTCTCATTGTTTCCTTTTTAATGCTTTCTTAAAATCTCTTTCTCACTGTTTATTCAATGTCACATGCTGTTTTTATTTCAATTATGTGAAGCACTTTGAAATGCCTTGCTGCTGAAATGTGCTATACAAATAACATTTGATTGATTGATTGATTAATGACTTAGGTAGACATGGTTCCTGTTGGCTATAGCAGTCCCAGGTAGACAGACCCAAACTCTTTCTATGGTAAATGGCTTTATCCCAAAGCACTTCACACTATAGACTGTAGTGATGGTGAATATATGAGATAGTGGCAACTTACGAGGAATAAGTTTGCTACTGTCCAGTGGCAAGCTGGATAGTGGTCTTACAGAGGCTGCCCCACTGTCACTGTGTCTATCAGACACAATGCCTCTGTCATTGCCTCCCACTAGTGCTAAAAAAACTACAGCAAAAGGTCAGCTTCTTTCTCTGCACAAGCTGCCATTTTGTGAAGTTTAAAATGCTCTAAATCCACCAATCCACCAAATATTCCAAAATATTAATATAGGTCCTTCACAGCAGTGAATGATCAGTAAATAGAAAATCAGTTATCCAAAACTGATCAATTTTGAATTCAGCAAAAATATTTAAACTTTATTTTCCCAAATACTATTTTTGTTTAATTTCTGCTTTGCATTGTGATTTGTTAGTTTGAGTTCACTAACAACACTTGTGTTCTCGCGTCCTTGTGAAACGTCATCGTCAGCGGCCCAAGTACTGTTCCAATTCAAAGTACACATTCAGGCTAGAACGCTCAAAGTACCCGGATGTGTTCTTGCTCCGCCTATTTTATCGAGGATGCATCAATGCTTCCTTCTGCGGACTTGAGGCAGCAAGATTTCCCACAATGCAATGCGCCACCAGCAGCGGTAAATAGGTCAGTACAGAAATGTATTTTATTTTTACCACCATTAATTGCCACGAAAACTCATTTAAATTTGTTTTTAGGCTATAAAGTGGACCTTATAGCTTCATCTATCCACTCAGTTTATCCAGAATATTCATTAGGGATGTGCCGATCAGATTTTTTCTGCCGAAACCGATACCGATCACCCCTTACTTATGTATATTTAATATCTGTTAATATTTGTCCGAATAATAAAATTGTCCAGTCTCAATTGTTAAATTGTTCAGTTTAACAGGAATTATTCTGTGTTAAACTGAACAATTCATTGAAATTTACCGAAGTTTAGTGACGTCATCAAGAATGCCCTGTTCCAATTGGCAAACTAGCAAACTGCTACTTGTGAACTCGGTAAGAACGGACTTTCAACTGTTCTTGCGGGTACGTACTTGCCAAGAACTCAAGAACGTACTTGCGTTCTTGAGTA
>CAEGAF010157207.1:0-16540 GCA_903067075.1 Micropoecilia bifurca
TTTTTTAACACCACATTATGTTTTGTGATCAACACTACACTGGTGTTACTTTTAATATATTTTAACACTAACACCATTGTAAATGTTAATGTGACTCTGTAGTGTTGAATTTAACACCAGCTGACTTGGACGCATATAGACACTTTTGGGTGTTAACTCAACACCGGCATTTTTACTGTGTACAGCTGGTGTGTGTGGTGGGAATGCAGAACTTGCATATTCAGTGGTGTTTACAATGCAGCAGGCAATTTGGAGTAGGTTGAATTTGTTAGAAGCAGCTACAGGTAGAAGTCTGGCTTTGCCCAGAAAAATGCTCTGCTAGGGAGGGAGTGCTTTTTCATTGGATGGAGTTTTATGGTAGAGGAGCTTCAAGTATTTTATTTTTTTTGCATCGTAGTTTTATCACACCTCTCTAAAGTAATTCACAACTCATATTTTATGTTGACTTTAACTGTAGGCAAATGCAATATGGCATAGATATACACAAATAACTTTTGTGCAAGCTAACTCTTAAAACTATGCGTCACTTGAACAGTTTTCAAAAATGTTCAGATTTTTTCCATATTGTTTTATTGGCTGAGTTTCATTTTAATCCAGTTTATAATGTGGGAGGACTTATCAAAACTGTGTTCTGACTGTCGCGATATCGCAAAAAAAAAAAAAAAGATACAAAATCCTGAAACAATTAAACTGATATAAAGTATGAGTGTAGGATTTTACTGTATTAGTCTTTACAAACCTTCTCTAAGAAGTGATTTTAATTTAATTTTAGACTACTAACACTTGGCCACATGATCCAATAGTCACAAGTTCTCACCCGGTTGCTTTGCCATTCGAATTCTGTTAAAGTGAGTTTCAGTTACATCAGCTGTAACTTAATCAGGGAGAAAATCACCAGTTATTGTTTTACTGTTGATATTTGTGACAATGCTCCTGCAGAAGAAGACTTTAAAACAAACAGAGCATGAATTAGAAGTTAGTTTGTTGTAGAGTTTTATTTAATACTGAACTGCCTTTAAATTTGTTTTACTGCTCTTTTTTAAAAATAACATTTCCTACATTTAAACAGATCCATTCAAAAAAATTGAAATATCATTGACAAGCCCATTTATTTCACAAATTTTATCCCTTAATTTAACACAATAAAAATATTAATTATTCACATGTGTACGTTTCAAAGGCTTTTTCTGTTTATTGCGATTTCCGTGTACAGCTAATGAAAACACGACATTTAAAATTAGACTATTATATACGATCAATAAAAAATAACTAATAACTAATCAGTAAAAATAAAACTTTTCTTAATGAAAAGAACCTCCTTAAATGTTATTTTAAAAATTTACTTTTAATCCAGAGTCATTAGTATGTATATTCTAACTTATTGATTATTACAGTAAAACAGGTCAGTGTATCTTAATCTTACACTTTAGTGTTTCAGATGGATGAAGGAGGAAGCAGCATGGCTTTTCTCATTTCCAGACATTTCTGCACAGTGTTGTATATCTGCCAGCTCACTGATCATATTTGTGTGTAATCAAAATTTTGTGATAATCAGTGATGAACAGTTACAACGAATCATGAGAAAAATAAACAGTACACAGAAGACAAAAGAAACAGAAGTCGAGTTTGAAACTTATAGGACAAAGTCAACAAGCCACAGAGCTGGCCTGCCCATTGTGCTGATATCTTCTTCGTCTTCTTATGGAGAAACAAACAGCAGCCTGTGTGGATGTTCCTCAGTCAGGTCCCTGCAGCTCTCAGCCTGATTCAGCAACACATCCAGTGATTAAAACAAGCCTGCAAATGCATTTTCACAGTTGCAAAAACTGGGCATGAATGAACATGATCCAGGATGATGAATGGGCTTCAGCTTTGTCCGATGCCCACACGTTTATTAAAGCATGGATGCATGTGGACAGACATGCACAACTGCTGCTGATGGAGGCCAGATGGTTTAATCCTCTAGTTTTCCCAGCATTTCATATTTTTCCCCCCACTGTGTTGGGATTAGAGCTCCTGTCCAATTGGATTTCATCCCACTCTGCGGTGATGATGTGAGATGCGTGGCATGCAGGACAGCGAGCAAAGCAGGGTTGCCGTGGATACGTTCCGTGTTGGAAGGTACGGTACACGGGACTGGCTTGAAGCGTTGCCATAACTACTGTGGTGGTGTTTGTCTGTCCAGGTAAGAGGCTGGACGGGTGTGGGGGGGTGGCATGTTTGGAGATAACAGAAACAAGGATGAGGATTACAGTGAGACACAAATTCTGTTTTTTTTCTGATGGAGTTCTTGGGACTCTGAAGAACTGGACCAGAACACAACAAAGGCTTTTTTCTTCATAAACTCAAAATGCATCCAGGTTAAATTTGAGAGAATTAGTTGAGACGGTTGTTCCATTTGAAATCTTCCCACGTTTGACTTTGCTTGGTTGTGACTTTTTCAGTTTTATATCATCGTTTGGTCTGTTTATGTGCATTGTGATGATTTCATGGTTTTCATCTTAAAGATAAGACAATGATAGAACCATCGTTTGACTTCCAATTAAGCTCTTTTGTGTTGTGTGTTGAGCTCAGCCACTTATTCTGACCCTCAGTTTAATTTCATGCTTACCTAGCCGCTTTAGCATTGCCAGCAGGCTGGAGGCTGTGCCTTGTCTCCTGGTGTTATGAGTCTATGAGTGGAAGAGCCACTCTTAAAGCTGAAGTATATAAATTATACACATATTATAAAAAAAATATGTTTTTCACATATTTGTTAAAATTTTCACCAAACTGTAAGCAGTACATGCCAGAGTGATTGACAGCACTAAGACCCACCTCCTAGATGTGATTGGTTGATTTTAGTTAGCACTGGCAGAAGAGCTTGATCTTTTCACAGATTATCTGTCATAGTGACATTTTTTTAAAAATGTGTTAAAAAATGTATATATTTGTAATTGTGAGCAGAAAATTTGTGTCTCTCCAAGTCAAATTTGTTGGTATTTAAGATGCATGGATTACCTAAAAGTTCTATTTCTTGATAAATCAACCCCATAGTCAATTTGACCATGGGGTTGGTCCAATTGAGTTGACCAACCTCATGGGTCTGAGTGTTGGTGCTGTCTCTGCAGGCCAGTGTCTCCTGTGCATGGTGGATGTGGTGCCGGTGAAGAACGAGGATGGTGTGGTGATCATGTTCATCCTGAACTTCGAGGTCATGACTGAAGACGCACTGAAGGACCACAAACGGGAGCTGAACCACCGCCTGCCCACCTGGCTTGTTACAGGTCAGTGTTCTAATGCATGTGCTCATTATGTTCTTTTAGACCAGGAACAAAAAGCAGGAACCTCAGGCAGTTTCAGTCTTTTTCTGTAAGATTCCCATTCACTCGTTTCTTTTCGCAATGTACCCTTTTGCCATTCTTATAGCTGCTGCTATAGGACGTTTTCAGGTTTAGTGCTGTCAGACTTCTGGATTGGTCAGACAAGTTGACCCTTCACTTTCCTGACTTAACATTTGGTCTCAATCCTGAGCATACAGCCATGTTTTCCTCTGCTCTGGCAGACAACTATAAGTTTCCGTATTTTCAAAGAAACAATCTCACTTCTTCAGAGATTTATGATTCACAAAATTTATAAAACTATTGGAAAATGAGACACATTTGAACTGAAAGGTCGTAATATGTTACAGTTGATGTAACAATAGTTTACTAGCATCTGACTAATTAGCTGGTCAGAAGCAGCACAGGTTCTCCTCAGCTGTACTACAAGGTGGAGCGTGATGCAGGCTGTTTGATTGGCAGCAAACTGCCTTCGTTGATTGGCCCATGTATTCCTTCTCAAACAACATCATCTCAATCAATCTGTGCTGAGGAGACTGTTTTAGTGTAATTCCATGGTCAAGATCTGAGGTCCAAAATGTTTTAACATTTGTAGCAGAAGAGCTCAGATAATGTCAACAAGACGAGGCAACTCGCAACAAACAACTATACCAAAACATTTCAGGCAAACTGACTGATGTCATCAAACGCTGTCCATAACTCCAGGTGTTCCTAATATGTAACAAACGATCCTGGCCATGTGCACAACTTGGTCAGAACTGAACCAGACCTTAACCACGGAGAGTGAGAATGGAAAAGAGGCTTTTGGTAGCCCATAATAAAGTCCTTCAAAACCAGTAACCTTCAATTTTGTGAATTTAATCTCAACATGTCACACAAGACTTATCAGGTATATCATCACACTCAAACACTGAATATGTTCGCATTGATGCAGAAACACTTCAACCGAGGCTTGATTTTAACATTCAGTAGGTTAGAGTCTTATGATCTTCATAATCTCTGCACAATTTATGAACATGAAGCAGATATTAGATTTAAACTTGTATTCTTCTGAATACTTCTGAATTCTAAGTATTGATGTTTATTAGCTTGCAACACAGAGCTTGTATTACGAGTCCACCAAATAATTTTTCAGATTATTTCTGACTGAAACGGCAATCCCATCAATGTCGCTGTCCCACATGTGATCCATTTCCAATCCTCCCTCTCTCCTCCATGAACTCCACCTCTGGTTTTAAATCCACTTGCAACGCAGCAGGTCGTCAGCCAGCTTTATCCACCCTCTGCCCAGGTCGCCCACGAGGCTTCAAGCTGCGTTTCCCCCAGCTCCGCTCCCTGTCCAACAGCAAGGCATCGCTGGACGACGCGGAGGCCGGCCACATCCCCACAGCCACCCCACTGCCGCTGCATCCGGACCACAGTCCCGAGTCTCTTGGTCTGGGGGAGTTCCTGCCCCTACCTCTCTTACCCGCAGACCACCAGGAGCAGCTCAGTGGAAGCAGGTACAGTCCTTAGGATTACTGTAGAAAAGCATATGTGGGGCATGAAGAGATGCTTTACGGACACTTTTTGCAAGCATAAGATCTGATGTTTAATCTTTGGTTGATTCTAGGTTGGTTATACAGAAGTGGCCGGAGGACCGCCAGGAGGACCAACGCACCCTCCTAGGTTCAGAGACCCCAATTCCCCTGTCCAGGCTGCCTCCCCAAGTAGCCCACTTGGTCGGTCCCCTCAACCAGTCGACTCCCTGCGTTGTGGCCCGCCACCGCCTCAGCCTTAACCCGGACGCCTCGTGCTCCAATTGCTCCCTGACGCACAGCCGTTCGCGGGAAAGCTTCCACAGCATGCGGCGCGCCTCCTCCGTGGACGAGATCGAGGCCCTGAGGCCTGAGTGGGACCGGAAGAACCGGAGAGCCAGCGTCCGGCCAGCCAGCAGCAGCACTGGTGAGTACAGCGTTGCTGCGACGTTGCACTGCCCTTTCCTACTGTCTGGAGTCATGAGTTTTGAGAAAGGGCTTAACCTGAAAATTTGAACAAGCAGACCCTACAGGTCCCTCCCACTTGCTCTCTGCTGTGGCCAATCATCCACAGCTCCTCCCCTACAGTGGAGCCTCCCGAGAACTCCACCATTAAGAACTCCAACTGTTTCTCCACCATTAGCACAGCTGCAGACAGCAGCAATGTTGAAGATGAACAACGTTACCTGCTGATTGATTGATTAAGGGTGTCAGCAGCATGTACACAAGTGTGATTGATACTACTAAGATGTTCCTCCTGGCTCTGATTGATTGTATTTCTGCAAATGGCAATAGGACTACTAGGTGGAGCCAGAGGAGCTTGATTGTTCTTTTTGACATTTTCTGTCTCATATGAAAACCTGGAAGACTGAGACATTTGGTTTGAGACAAAAAAAAAATTCTTAGGCGTTTCTTGAAAACGTGGGATTTTATACTTCAGTCTTCCAAAGTTAATCTACTGATTAGTCATCATTAATCTGCTGTAGGGTGTAATCAATCTGTTTATTTTTTCTTTTCATTCGCTTGACAGCACTAGGAAAAAAATACAGTTTTATAAACGTTTCCTTCTGAAGCTTTAATTCTGACGTGGTGTGCTTCTCTACAGGCGCAGTAAATAGCAAGTCTAACATACTGAACTCTACTTCGGACTCGGACCTCATGCGGTACCGTACAATATCCAAAATCCCCCAAATCACCCTCAACTTTGTGGATTTCAAACCGGACCCCCTCATCTCCCTGCCCTCTGGAGAGATGGACATCATAGCCCCCTGCAAGCTCATTGACAGGACTCACAACGTCACCGAGAAGGTCACACAGGTAGGATGTCACAACGACACGCTGCTGGTTTGAATCAGGCATTTTGAAATGGACTGACCATATATTTGACAGTGTTACCAAATAGTTTTAGATCATTTGGATGCAAACTTCACATTCCATGTGTGGTGAAAATGTGTCTGTGTGTGTCCATTTTGCACCTGTGAGTTGAGTTGAGTTGAGTTCAATTGTACACTGTTTGTTTTCACCTACTGTAATTGAAAGAAAAAAAAAACATGTAACCAGAAAGTAGGTCAGCTATGGTAGCTTGACTTTGGCAACCTTAATATTGACATGTGCTGTGATATTTGGTGTGCTTTGGTTTGGTAAAAACAAAAGAAGAACTGGTTCGCTCCGTTTCCAGAGCTGAAAAAGTCCAAGGAAGATATTTGATGATTTATTTCTCATTTGTCTGCAATCCATCTCTCTTACAGCCATTGTCCTGTGTGGATTTGAATCACAGAATCATGACAAACATGATGCCTTTATCTTGGTAGTGATAAAAACTCAAACCTGCAGCACACCTTCATGAAGGTTTTTGCATGCATATTTCAACTAACTACTCAATGTTAATACAGTATAATTGTTCTGCATTAACATCTTAAAGTATGAAGCGTTTTAATGTAGAGTTTTGAAACTTTTGATCAAAGCAGTTTGAGAACTGGGGTGAAAACTGGGTTAATGTCCTGTAACAGAGAAAGGACGCTTGTATGGATGGATTGTGTGGAGAATTTTATTTTTTTTTCCTAAAGTGACTTCATCTTCCAGCTGACTGTTATTGGAAATTCTACACATGTTCAGAAAGCTTTTTCCTTAATGAAACCTTCATTACAATTATGGCCTTTCCAACTTTGTCACAGCTTATTAAATCTAACACTGAGTACCTAAAAGCCTCATAAGGCTGGTTATGAGATGTGGTAAATGTGTAGGACACAAGAAGGAAGAATGACTTGCTTTTTTATCCAATTGTTCTGCTGTTGAACATTTTATCACCCTCATGATCTCACTCATTCTGTCACTTTGTCTTTGTTAAGGCATAAGGAGGGAGAACTACATTGGGATTTCAGTTAGAAGTGCACTGATAAGGGTTTTGTGACAATTTTCTGATCTCTGGTCTTTCAAAAACTTTGACCTGTTGATACTAATTTTAGCAAATTCCATTTTTTTCTATAAAGTAAGAAAATAAAAAAAACAGCATGTCACTCTTGCCTAAAGCAGTAACTTCTACAATCCTACCTTTGTGACTTGTTGGTACTCTTTAAAAAGGAGACCTTAAGTGATTTTGTCAAAGTTTGTTTTATTAATTTTGCAAAAATTAAATCACAAAAACTGTGTCAAGTGTCTCCATGCAGCTCTCAATGTTAGAAGCATTTATCAGTAAGCAGTTGGAGCAAAGACTCCCTGTATAGCTGGTATTACTGAAGGCAGACGTAAATAATCAGTTTTTCTGTCTTATCTGAGTCAGACAAGGACCTTCTAGTATCTCCGGAGTTAATCGTGGATCACTGAATGCAGTCGTGCCACATAGAATGAGGTTTAGCTGGCAAGCTTAAAGCATAGCCCTCAGTGTGTGTGCGTGTGTATGCATAAATGTGCATTAACTGATGCTGTGTACTGTAGTTGTTATACAGTGCAGATGGGAGGAAACAGCACCAGCTGTGACTCCAAATGGACGTCTATTTATAGCAGGCTAATAGGAAGAATGGAGGAAAACGATAAAGAAGTTGCAGCTATGATTTATTTATTCAGAAGAATTTATTAGCCTGCCAAATAAATCACATGCATGTATGAATCTATAATAATACACAGATATATTTTTGTCTCACTCGGTTTTGTGCTTTTCACATTACAGATGTACTCGTTGGTCCTGTTTAAAAAAGCTTTTTTTAAATCAGTTCAGATCTTTCAATGGAGATTATGCTCCTGCATTACCACTTCCGCCCTGCAGAGGGCAGCACCATCACACTGACGCCGCAGCAATCCCTCAGCAGAGCTGTGAAAATGATGTTGCGCAGATAAGGTTGAATAATTTACGTGTTTCATAAACCGTTTGAGAGGGCGAGACAGGAACACGTGCAGATTTTTTTCTCCTTTCGGAGTGACTCCTGGCGCTGTCCCCTTTTCCCTCCTCTGAACACGGAGTTAGCTTTTCCTCCTGCTGCATGTGAGGCTTCGTGACTGAGGCTGCACGCGCTCAGTCTGGCTCCAAAGTGCCGACTGACTCTCTCCGCTTGGAGGAACTTTCTGGAATCTGAGAGGAACAGCTGCCTTTAAATGTGATTGTTTGTTCACTGAAGGCACGTGCAGTGAGAGCGACCGTTACCTTACCGAACTTTGACCGACCCAGTTCAAGCCGAAGGGGGTAGAGTAGCACTACTTCAACACATTTTCTTATTTTTTTTACTGAAGTTAAAGTCAAAAGTAACTGTTAATAAAATCTCAAATAAGAGAAAAATACTATCGTGTTAAAAGTTCACTCAAGTACTGAGCAACTGATCAGAATGCTATCAGAGGCCTAATACCAGAAGTTGGAAATTATTACAAATATTCAGTCTGCACAGTGGCGCAGTTGCCTTGCAGCAAGAAGGTTCTTTCTGGGTTCGATTCCCGGTCCCGGTCTTTCTGCATGGAGTTTGCATGTTCTCCCTGTGCATGCGTGGGTTTTCCAAAAACATGACTGTCAGGTTAATTGGCCTCTCCAAATTGCCCCAAAGTGTGAGTGTGTGTGCATGGTTGTTTGTCCTGTGTGTCTCTGTGTGGCCCTGTGACAGACTGGTGACCTGTCCAGGGTGGCGCTGCCTCTCACATTAGCTGGAGAGGCACCAGCACCTCCTGGCCCCACTAAGGGACAAGGATGTGAAGAAAATGGATGGATGGATTCAGTCAGCACTGTTTCACATCATAAAAAACAGTTAAACTAATACGTATGTATGTTAGAACACTGTGAAATTCTTCCAGTGCCAAACGGCACACAGAATAACTGTGAACCTAAATGAGTAAACTTTTATGAATAAAAGTTTTATTCATAAAAGCTTAAACTCTGTATTTTTCTTTTTTTCTTCATTCAATTAAAGCACTCCCAATAGGTAAATGTACACTGTGAGCTCAGTATTATATGAGCTACGTCTCAGTCCAGCTTTGGTAAAAATATAAAAAAAAATGTTAATAGAGGAGCCATGTTGAGATGACTTCCTGAAGATAGAGTTACAGAAAGAGTGAGTTTTTATAGATACAGAGGCTCAATTTCAAGGCATTAAATCAGGAAATAAAAAATATTTTAAGTCATATTTGATTTAAATAAAATTTTTATAACAACTGAAGGTAATATAGTTACTTGATTATGAGGTAAAATGACACCATATACCATATACAACATTTTGTTTGATTTCTTTTTGGATGTTAATTGATGTCAAATCAAATCATATAGCCCTTATATTACCTTGGTAACCTCATTTTGTCTGTTTTGAAGTTACATATTTCCAAACGTTTAAGATGAAGCTCATTGTGATTCTTTTGAAACACTGATTTTCTATTTGGCACAAATGTAAGAACCTGAAGCCTTCATCAGTAAACTATGCTGCAGGCACAGAACAGGACTCGATGTAGCTAACACATTTTGTTTGGTGAATCAATATTCCGTGTTTTTCCTGCTGCTTACCGTGAGCTAGCTCTGCATTGGTTAACAGGTCAAGGTCACGACTCCCTGCTCACCCGCCTCGGTTTTCTAACAACACATTTTTGAAGTGATTTTACAACTTCTGCTGTGCTGGCGACAGGACTGTGCTGCAGTAAAGTTTTATTTTGTTCCAATAGATTTTCATCACAAAGGAAACTTTTTAAGCTGATAAAGCTTTTTAACGATGAATTAATATGCATATAGTAATTCTGCCATTATCCAATAACAACCCAAACTGTCAGCACTAAAACTGAAGCTGAACAGTGGCAAAATACAGCATTTCTGTCACTGACAGTAAAGTTGATCGCATAAACACAAAATCTGCTCGTTATAAACTAATGAATGAATTTCGGCAATATTTTAGAATGTATAACATGCTGCAAAAAACAAATACAAAGATGAAGTATGCGTTGACATTTTCACCAGGTAGTGTAAAAACAGTGTCTGTGAATTTTTCAATTTCTGCAGCCCTTCACATCTGTCACATAGTCGTAATATGGATTAAAAGAATCGTAACGATTTATTGCCTCAATTTTATTGAGCTGATCTTCTCTTGTTGATTCATTACAGCATTATAATGGAATTTATTTCATTAGGCCAAAGGACCACATGCATCAAAAGACGTCTCTGCTAATGGCTTAAAAAGGACGATAAATATCAGCTGTAGAGTCAACATAAAACTCTACACACCCCTGCCAGATGTTTGTCATGTTAAATTGATCAAATCAATATAAATAGTTTTTTTTTCCATCTATAATGTGACAGATACCAAGTATAACTGAAGTACAATACAAACTGGGGAGGAAATAGAAAATAAACAAATGACATTGTCACCTTGAAGCAGAGCTGTTGAAACTGTTTGCACCCAAAGTCAGCACAGACGGAAATACTTAGAGGCCAAAACTTTTTCCCCAATTAATGATTAGTGGCCAAAACTTTTCCATAAATTAAAAAAGGAAATATTTTTCAAGTTTTTTTCTTCTTTTTAATGGCTTAGCAATACATTTAAAATGCAGTATTTTAACAAAGCAGAGTTAGAGATAAATTATTGTACGTCTGAAAAGATGTAATGTTTGACTTAATAGAAGAAAGTTGAATAGTTGCAATTTTGTTGTTCAAGGAATTACCTTTTGATTCAGAAATGTCCATGTTTTCTTCTTGAAAATTTTTGACATTAATCTCAAAATTTCTAAGTTTTTTCCTAGCAAATTTCTGACTTTTCAAACTCAGACATTTCCATGTTTTTCTAGAAAACCTTTGGTGGAAATTTACTCTTCCGTGTTTCTTTTCTCTATGTCCTTATTGCGCTGATAGCCGTTAGAGTTCTAACCTTTGCATAGAATATTACTGTTGATGCTTTTGTTCAACTTAGCAGCAATTACTGTAGTATAGTTCTTCAGTGTGTGTGTATCATTAAAATCTTCACTCAGTACCACTTGAATTATGCATTAAGTAAGCTGCAGAAAACTTTAAACGACGTTTTCTGCAGCTGTGAGTTGACTGAAACGTCCCCGAGCCGTCAGTTGGGGGTCGTCCTCCCTTCCAGCCGCTTCCCCTTCTCATGTTTATTAGTTTATTACGGTGAGAGAGCCGCCAGGCCGCATTATTTCATGAATTGTGTTCCCGCCTTGCCTAAATCTGGTGATAAATATCTGCATAAGGTCATGAGTATGCATGAGTTCTCTAAGTGGTATGTGATGTGAATGATTCAAAAGCAGGTATTTTTAGCAGTTCCACATGTTTGGTTTTTTTATGTTGTTTTTTTTTTTCTTCTTTTCACAATGTGCCAGAGCTCCAAGGAGCTCTGGCACATTGTGACAGAGGCGCTGGATTCTTCAGGCCTTTTGGCTCGTGAGCTTTCTCCTCACATGTGTCATGTGGAAGTTCCTGAGCGGTTCTGGGTATAAAGGAGAGCAGTATTTAGCAGTGGCAGGTTACTATTATGGGAAGCTGCCCTCAGAGGGCTGCTGAGAGGGGCATGGCGGTTTGTCTGGAGAAGGATTAGCACTTTGTTCGTCCTGTAACTGTTTCGAACCCCGCTCCATCCATCTCTGTTACTCTACCGTTGTGTCACTTCTCCACTCCCAGGGTAACTGTGGCCACCAAAAACTGTGTGTGAATGTGTGTATTGTTATGACAAAAAAGGGAGACACACGGAGTTTAAAAGGGCAGGGTTATTTAAAAGCAATAAAACATTTTGAGCTTGTTCAAAGAAATCATGTTATATTAATATTCCCTCATCAAGAACATACCTGGAGTGTTGCCTTACCATACCATACCAACTTTATTTATAAAGCACTTTAAAACAACCACAGCTACAAAGTGCTGTACATTAAAACACAACATAATAAAATTAAAAATAAAAAACTCTTACAGTTTAAAAACTAGATCCTGCTGGAATTGAAAGCCAAATAAAATGGATGGGTTTTAAGACGAACTTGATTATTTCATGCGTGCTTGAGAAATCCTTCAATCTCCATAGTGACCACTCAGCTGTACAAAACACCTGTGTAGACCTAGCCCCGCCTTCAAGGACAAAGCTCCTCCTATGAGCTGCAGTTTCCAATCTTCCAACTCTGCCCTCCCTCACTCAGCTCCTTCAAACTAGCCAGCAGCAATTAGCAAACACCTGGTGGAACTGCACATCAGCTGAGCTCATTATAAGAGCTACCTCTCAGTGAATGTTGACAAAACTACTGTGTTAAGGTGTTAATAGATGAACGATAATGTGATGATTTCTTGAAGACTGAGATTCAGAAAGAGCAGGAGTTTTTAAAGGGACAAAGTTCCAATTTCAAGGCCTTAAATTATGAAGTTAAATTTCTTCTAATGCAGCCTGTACCAATAGGCAGAGGTGGAAGAAATTTAACTTTGAAGTCACATTTTTTTGTATTAGCATTAGTATAAAGTAACTACTCGCCGCTCTTCTTCATGATTGAACAACAAAGCTCAATCTGTTTCTCCCATGTGCTGCGTGAGCTGTGACCTCTAACCCCTCCACCTGCTCCCACATTTTCCTTTTATCTGCTCGTCAGAAGATCCAAAACATACCATATGATCTGCATCTGTGGACATGATGTAAACCAGGCTCCAGGCCATCTCAGATGTGCACAGAAATGGCTGATTAAGCAGCTTTTAAGTCATGGTATATTTTCAGCGCAGCCATGTCAGAGCGTGTTTCACCACAATCACACCAAACCTCCCGCTCTGGAATTTTATTAGCAATTAGATAACCTGAAGACCCGCCTAGTTTGTGATATTTGAACGTTTTTCAATTCTTGGCACAACTTGGGAATTTAGCCTTAAGCTCTATGTGTTCCAAGTTTTTTCTCACACAACCACCGGTGTAGTCTTTATCAGTTATTTTTACTTTTTCTAGCTCATGGTGTTATCAGATGACAAAAAGAATATTATCTAAATAAAAAAAATACTGGGAGTGTTGTTCTTCCATATCAGTATCTTTGAAACTCCTGTTGAAGTGAGAAAAGACTTATTTCAAAAGTAACTCTCCTCGCTTCTTGCTATCTCTGCTATCTCTACCTTCCAGCTTTTGAGTTGTCCTGTTGCTTTGACAGTCAACCAGTAAGGTTTTTTTTTCTGTTTTTTTTTGCCAGCTGACCAAATTCTGAAATAAAAGCACTGAAGAAGCCTCCATTTGTGTGGTATAGCTATAGCAAATTTGATGTGTTGATGCAGAATCTGAAACAACTGTTGTGGGTTAGCCATGGTTAATTGTTAGTTACTTAGGATCCTAAAGCTAGCTTCTTGTTGGTGTTAAATAAGAAAGATGGTCCCTGTTTTTAAAACAATCTATATTGCACTTTATGATTTCCACTTCAAAATCTACAACATTAACCAAATCTACACTGAACAGTGATGACGTTTTGAAACCTTTATTTTATCAGGAAAAAAACTGAATAATTGAAAGTTTTAAATGCTGTTTTAGTTGTAGACGCATATTGGAAGTAAACAAGCATAAAAATTGTAATATGTGTATTAGAGATGAAATGCTAAACTCTTCTCTCATTATTGTTTATTGTCTTGCCTACTTAAATGGTTGTATTATTACACACATGTTCTATTAGTTGTTGTTTTTTTCAGTTTTACCTATCCTCAGATCTTGAAGTTTCCTTTTGTATTTTATATTCCAGTTTTTACTACCTGCTCAACGATTCCAATGAGCCTTTTCTAAATGGATTTAGGTTTTCTGATCACCATGGAGTTTTTCTACTGTTTTAGTGTCGTAATAGCAACGACACTGTGGAGTACAGGTATCTGAGGGAAATGATCTGGAATCGGGCTGTAATGTAGGAACACAGTCAAACAGCACGACTGTGAATTGGCTGCCCTCTTCAGTGGCTCTGCTTCAAAACCTCAATACCTCAAATTTATTGAGTGCTTCCTCCACGAGGCTCAATGACTGACAAAGAAGCACAGCGTCATGTTGTCACTGTCTTTATGCCACAAATGTGTGCAGCTATATATAATTAGCCTATGTTGTTCCTTCAAATTCTTTCACATATGGTGGGTTAAATAAAAAATCAGGGATGCACCGATCCACTTTTTTCACGTCCGATACCGATGCAGATATCTGAGGTTTGGTATTGGCTGATTCCGTTCTGACACAGGAACACAGTGCTTTGTTGACATTTAGTTGTTTTTTTAAAAACACAGACATAAATTGACTAAACTCAGACTAAAGTGTCACTTTAGTAAGACTCACTGGAATATTCAGAAGTCTAGAAACACAACAGCAACTATTTGTCATCAGAAGGTTTTGACACGGTGAGTGTTTGTTCTGAAGCTATTGTTGCTTTTACCACTTGTACCACTGTTCAGTACTTTGGTGCAGTGAAACCTTCAGTTCATATTGAACTATTGAACCTCCTGATACTGATCTGCACATGGAAACAGCTTTCAAATGCTGACTAAATGCAGCTGGTTTCTTGTCTTTAACACACCCTTCTCTCTATTTGTCCAGTGTTTCCTGAAACATCCCATTCTTTAAGCATCATTTAATCTACAATATAATAATCTTTGATTTTTTTTGTCTGGATTGCTCTGGTTGATAACGACACCTGGTGCACATTTCATGTTAATAGAAATATTACAAATATGTTTGCTAAGAAATACATTGATGCTTTTGATACATATTTTTATTGCAGGACATTTCCGGTAATTTCCAGAAATGTCCTGTTGCAAATATGAGGTTGAATATGAAATCTGTTAGCCCAGATATGCAGAGTTGTCTCTTTGTGTTCCAATAACTTCTAAAGACCCGTACTGTACCATTTGGATCTGCTCATCATCTCGCAATGGGAAATCTATGGAGAGCTTGATTCTCCATCTTGCTCAGACAGACAGTATCGACATCCCAAATGAGGTGAAAGGGATATTTCCACCTAATTCTACATCATTTATTAAATTGCACTGCATAGTTTGATCTTTGTGTCATTTCTTCAACCGGCTCTGGATTCGTGAGGACCTCCAGGTTGGATTTCAGTGCTCCCAGACATCTTTAGACGTCTAACATCCAGGTGTATAGTGGTGGCTTCTTTCTCTTGTAATAAGCGACCCATTCTAGTTTTGAGACGGAACATGACTTTGAAAATGTTGTACCTGTTGAAAAAAACAACAGGTACACTCATTCCCAGGCAGATAATCCATTTCAGACGGATCTATCTGTTGCTCCTGCTGCCGGAAGCCGGCCTGTTCCTGTAACATTAAGAGGAATCGATTTGGGTATTTGTAACGCTCTATAAAACTAGAGATGATTTCAAATAAAATCTGCTGTGTCCTTAAACCAGCTCTAGGACATTTATTTATTACCGGCCACATCACGCGATGTTTGCTTTTTGTGTCTTTTTTGGGGTTTTTTGCACAGTTCCACTCAGCAGGGACTGGCTAACAGAATGTGTCCGGCTGTAATTCACACCCAGGCAGGAAATCTGTTTGCAGTCTGACTGAAAGCTCCTCACCTCCACTGGCAGCCTGCCTCTGACTTCATCACTCACACACACACACGCAGATATGATCGACGGCAGACTGAGAGGCAGGTGGCATCGCCGCGGAAGCGGGATAGGAGGGTCAGAGGGAGCATCCTGGAGAGGACGACTGCAGACAGGCAGAGAAGGGCGAGGAAGACAGGATGGAGAGCGAAGCAGCGCGAATGTTTTAAAAGACCGAGGATGACAGCTCAAAGTAAAAACGTAACAAATGCAAGAATCTTCCCACATCCATCCGTGCAATGCTGAACCAGATGATGCACCGATATAGGGATGCAACTCATTATTTTTATCATTGTCGATTATTTGGATGATTATTCCCCTGATTCTTCAGATGATTAATCGGATTTTAAAAACGCTTGTTGATGCAGATTTTTCATTTAACCACTTCAACTTATTTTATAGTATCAGAATCAGTTAAAATGTGCAAAGAAAGAAAGTCTATTTTAACTCTGTATGTTGTAATGAACGATGAATGAATTACTAAATTATCCATCCATCCATCAATTTTCTTCCGCTTATCCGGGTCGGGGTCGCGGAGGTCGTCTGGGAGGCCCAGACTTCTCTCTCCCCAGCCACTTCTTCCAGCTCCTCCGGGGGAACCCCAAGGTGTTCCCAGGCCAGCCAAGAGACATAGTCCCTCCAGCGTGTCCTGGGTCTTCCTCGGGGCCTCCTCCCAGTGGGACGTGCCCGGAACACCTCACCAGG
>CAEGAF010157218.1:0-10252 GCA_903067075.1 Micropoecilia bifurca
AGAGCTATAAGGCTATGGATCCCTATGGTTTAAAAAAATCGATACTCGCGGATGAAAAATCGATACTTTCCGAGCGCGGAAAATATCGATATATATCGCAGAATCGATTTTTTCCTACAGCTCTACTCTATACTATCAGTTTTTCTAAGTCTTCCACATGTCAGCCTGGCAGCCAAAAGTGTCCTGTACATTAAATATGCTTGGCACACTGATTTGCCCCTATTACACTTAAAAACATACATAACTACAAAGAGCAACTTTCAAATAACAATTTCATTTAATAAGGGGAGAAATCTGAACCAACTTGGACTAGATGAAAACCCAACCAGGTCTGATGTGTAGTGTCAAGAAATAAATGAAATAAAACCTGACAACATGAAGTAGGCTGATCTCAAAATGCAATGTGTCGTGCCCTGATCTAAAGAAATTCAACAACTGAGGAGAAAATCATTGACATCAGTCTTTAAAGGGTTGCAGATGTATTTTTTATTTACAGATTGGGAAAACGTGTAACTGTCGTAAAACCCTCCCAGGAGTGACCTTTCAACCAAAATGACTGCAAGGGGGCATTTACAACTTTCCACTTGGTTACAAAGAACCTAGAATAACACCAAAAGTACTGGAGGCCTCACAGTGCACTAAACTGCAGTTTAGGTCAGTGTTAATGAGTTTGCAATAAGATAAAACAAAGAAATCCATTGGAGAGTTCAAAGACCAAAAGCAGTGCCAACCAAAGGGCAGGGCCATGTTGCCAAAAGACATCTTCATGATCCCCAAGACTTTGGAGAGATTATTCTGTGGACTGGCCAGCACCTTTGGAAGATGTGGGTCTTGTTACATTTTAAAATATTGATGAATCTACGTCAATCAGTTCTTGACAAGCGAAGTTATGCAAAAGTCAGGTGCACTTAGGTTACCTAGCAGGACAACGACCGTAAGCCAGGTGTGCTCAAGTCCAGTCCTCGAGAGTCCTAACCGTCCTGCAACTTCTAGATGCATCTTTACTCCGACAGACAGGGATCAGCTCTGAACAGGCTTGGTAACGAGTCATTCATTTAGTTCAGGTGTGTTGGAGCAGGGATGCATCTGAAAGTTACAGGATTGTAGCTCTCAAGGACTGGACTTGAGCTCCCCTGGCCTGAGCGTACCAGTACAACAGGAAGCATCATCAACTTGCTCAAAAATCAACAGCAAGAAGAAGTTTTAAAGTTTGGATCTTAACAGCAAGTTCTCCAATTGGACCAAAAGAATTCCCCAAAGAATCAGCATATCTTCACAGTGACCTAAAGAACCCAATGAACAATATTGTGATTACTTGATGGGAGAGTTGGTGCCACCAGGGATGGAGCAGCCGGTTAACAGCTCTACACAGCAATTATTTTTCAGTCAGGTTGATTAGCTCTTTTTGTTTCAGTAATAAACAGAATCCTCATTTGAAAACTCCATGTTGTGTTTACTCAGGGTTGTTATTTTCTAAAGATTTCTGAAAAGAGCAAATACCTTTTTCTGTATTTAACCAGCGCTGTTAAAACTCCAGTCTACTCATGTAGTTTCCCATATCTTTATACTATTCTACTTTATTTTTCCTGCGTCTATATCCTGACCAACGATTCACGACCCACAAGATTTTACACTCCTCCCTCTAAGCTGGCTTTTAGTGGAATCCAGGACTTTATGCTAATTCTCATGCTGTCCTCACTGCAGAAACATTTAGTCAATGCCTCATCTCAAATGCAAGCCTCTGTTGCTAAATGCCATATTCTCCGGATCGAGCCATATGAGGTTATCTGCGCCGGCATAATGGGTCAAAACATGTTCCTGTCCGCTTTCGTGAGTCTTTTAATCCAAATTCGTAATACATGCAGCCTTTTCAACGGAGGAAAGCATGAACTCTCATGATAGCAGAGCGAGTGAAGGCCCAGTGTAGAATTATAATCAGCTCTTTCTACCAGAAAAGTCATCCAGCTCTGTGGTATCCCCGCGATCCTGGCAACTTTTAATTAGTGTTTGTCCTTCAAGCCTGTGTTCCTCACAGCTATCAAGGCTCTTAGACCCTTTGCAAATTAATTATAAAAGACTAGGCAATCACAGTAATTCAATTTGGCCTAGGGCATAAGGCCTGGTCTTTGACCTATCTATGTTGTGGATATAATGCATTGTGAGGTGAGCCAAGGCCAAAACTTGTATTTGTAGAAAAATGGTTCCAAATCAAAGAAATACTGTCGTAGGCACCATTTGCTCCTGTAAATATTTCTTATTCCCCTGCTTATTAGATCTCATTATATATTAAAAAAACAATAAAAGTTCAACTGATGAGCCACATACCCACAGGCCAATGATTTTTTCAGTAGCACAAGGAAGACCATCTTAGTTTTCATTAAATGCAAATATCCTGTCCTGCTGTTTTCTCTGTGTTTTATGTTTAGCTTGGCCTTCTTCTGTGCAGGGCCTGAGGGGCCTTTCCACCCCCCTGACATGAAATCTGACCTTATCCACAAGTAATGAGGTGTGTGCAGGCAAGAAAGCGCAGAAGTGAAAATGTAGTCTTTTTGTGTTTCAATTAGATAACAATGGAGCCGGATCTTGGAGCAGGACAAACAGGCGGTTGCTTGGGTGCCAACCCCTGGATGGGCCCAAAAAGGACGACAAAAATATCAGCATTATGCAACTCTGTGTAAGGAGTCACATATTCATGGTTTGTACTGGAAGTAAAAACATCCATAAATACAGCATAAACAAGTATTTTTGTTTTGATCAGTTTTTGATCTGTCCCATAACCAACCAATGTGCCAAAATGAGGCGATCCAATTCACTTTTACGTTTTCTTTTCAAAGTATTGCAAAGTTTGGAGAGAACCTGAGAGTAAATGGGAACCTTTTGCGATTTATAGCTTAGCTAAACAGTGCTACTACATGACTGGATTTTGCCTTTACTGTTGGTTAGTTTTTTTTTTAATTTAATATTTTTATTAGGAGGGAAGGTGACATTACAAGCAAAATTTTAACTGTTAACGACAATATGCCATATGAAAAACAACTTCTTTGTGGCGTTAATAGAAAAGAACAAAATGCAGGTACAGAAGAGGTAAAAAGTATATAGATGAAGAAACGGCATACAATTTACATCCGATGAGTATTTTTCTTTTTCTTAAGTGAACAAGACACAAAATGTACAAACCTAGTGAAGAAAAAATAATTAATGAAAATAAAGGGAAAGAAGTAAAAAATTAAAGTAAAAAAATAGGTTAGGGTTTTTTTGTCAGGTTTTTAGAGCTTTATAACAAAAATGTCTGCTCTTGCATGCTGCGGGTCTGAATTTTTGTCTTAGGTTAGCTCAAAGGTTTTCTGGGCTCCACTATCGATTACAATAAAATCTTCCCCGAAAAAAAAAAATTCAACTGGGCACACAGTTGATTTTTTTCAACCAGACATAAACCTATTCAAACTCCACTGAAACACTTTTGTGTTTTTATGTAACTGTTTTTGTTGCTTTTTCATCCCTACTGCTCCCCCCACCCCTCTGCAATGGCACTGCGTGGGCCCCACACTTTAGGAACCACTGGGTCAGTTTAATTAAAATAAAGCAATGTTGCCTAATAATCCTACAGACAACTAGCTGGTGCTCACCAAGGAGAAACAATGGTCATAAACTTCTGCACACACAAATCAGCCTCAGCAGCCAGAGAGTAAAAAGAGTGGAAAGCATTAAATTCCTGGTGGGGCAGATCTTCAATGACCTCTACTGACTGGAGAACCACCGGGATTATGGAACAAGCCCCGGCAGAGACTGAAGCCCCGGCAGAGACTGCACTTTCTCAGAAAAACTTCACACCAGCCTCCTGATAATACTTTCTCAGAGCTGGGGTTCTGCCAGTGTGTGGATGAACTCCATCTTACTGTCGAGCTGCAATATGGCCGACCAAACATCAAAGGCAGGACCAAAGGGTGCCACAGAGCTCGTGCTGTTAAAATGCCGAATGGTTAGCATACACTTTAACATCATTGCAGTTATTTTCTGTGTTATCTGTTGTGTTTTTCCTCACCACGGAAACACTTAATTGGTTTCGCTTCCTCCCCCGTTTGTCCTCCAAGGCTATTGTTTGAGAATTTAACTCTCGCAAGGTTTCTGCGGAATTTAAAACTGAGAAAAAAGTGGAATGTCTCACAGCAGCTTATCCAGCAGGAAGACAAGAAACAAACAGAGTAAACAAACACCAAGCTCAGAGTTTTGTCAGGCAGGAAGTCTCTTGTCTCTTGAGAACTAAATGAAGTAGTAGAGGCATCATTTCAGCAAGTAACATGAACAAGAGAACCCAGAACCACGATTTCTACGAGAGACGTCATTATTAGTGTGGAGAAAACACAATCAACAAATTAATTATTGGAAGTCAAAAACATCAAAATGCTCTAAGTAACTCAAGTCATGGCACCGTGACACAGATAACCACTGAAAATCGGAACAAAGAAGCAAGAAAGGACAAGGTTAAGTAGATTGTTTAGTAGGGAAGTGTTTGTGTTGAGTTCCTATTTTAGGAAGTCCCACAGGATTTGGACGGAGCCAACAGCAGCACAGTAGTGGCTTCAGCAGAAAGGTAAGTGTTAAAGTAGGCCAATTACACTGCGGGGATTGGCTGGTCTGAGATCAAGTCTTTAGAAAGGAGGCCAGGATGCCAAACGATGAGCAGCTATTCTCCTCTGCTCAGTAAGCAAAGCCTGTCTGGCTCAGCCGTAACATGAGGCCTGAAGACCTGCAGGTCTCACAGCCCCACAGAGCCCCGTTCCAGATATGTCACTTAATCATGTGCAGAGCCTGGAAGGTCCCTCAAGCAGAAGGGCTGGCGTCCGTCTTCGCTGTGGACAAATGTGTAAAAAGAACTTCAAATCAACTGATCAATACTAGTGGGGGGGTCCCAGTGTTTTCTTTGGAAGCTGTTAAATCTCATCAATATTCAAATGACTTGAACTGACAGATCAGAGCAATAAGTTACACATCTTGTTAAATACAACAAACAATAATAAAGTTTTAGTCTATATCTCTTGGCGTACTTTCAATAATTTAGCAAATGTGCATCACAGTTTAAGTCCATTTCAAATTTTTTTCTTTTTCTTTCTCCAGTTCTTTTTTTAGTCAACAATAAATCCTAGTATTTCAGAATATTATACATGAGAAAAACAGAAGATTATTAAACTAATTAAAGAATATATAAAAATCCAACATACTACAATACATGTGATAAGTCAACAGCTGTGAAAACATAAACTGATCATGTACAGTGGTTTTCACTGAGTTTATAAAGGTTGATGCTAACTGAAGCTAGCACGCTGCTTCGCGTGCAGCAAAATGAAATGAGAATTGGTCTAACGATGAACGAACTCTTGGGACCGTCATTGTGATGGATATATTAGAATGAAAAGCATGGATGGGTTCTGCCAATCATAGTTTTATACATTAATTTATCCATCTGTGTGAATGAAGAATAGAGTTCGGTGGTATTAAAATAAGCACCAGTAACAAAGCGGATTGCAGAACGATAGATGAACAATTCTGTCCTTTTTTGTGCTGGAGCCTCGATGCCAAATGACTCGAGCTTCGTTTTCAAAATGAAATGTTTTCATTAAATATTGTTGGCATCAGAGGTGAAGCATTGTGAACTGGAGTATTCTAAAGCAACAACATAATGTTATGTTGTGTTGGGCTCTCTTCTGCAGAGGATAGGATATATTCCTTTCACCCTGGTCCAATCAGCCAACTATGTGTTGCAAACAGCGCTGGTCTTTAAGTACGACACATTTTTCTGTTTTTACCTGAAACCTTGTTGGTGTAATGGAATGAGCTGCACCACGTCCAAAATAAATTGCTAATTGTTTATAAGAAATTTAAAAACCCTCAAATACATGCTACTTATGCTATCGCAGCCAAGAGTTTTATTATTTTCCATTAAATAATGAAGACTTTAAGTGTGAACTGAATGGGAATCCCATTATTATCTTTTCTACAGAGGCTGGAGGGGTGAAGCAATAATCTTGCTTAGGCCACCGAAATGGCTGGAGCTGCTTTTGATCAGACTGGCTCTCTCTGAGATCACACACATGCCAAAGTTAAGCGCTTTGAACATCCCCTTTTAACTCCTCTGTTTGCGTATGAGCGCGTTTGTGTGTGTGTGTGTCTCCTCACGCCCCACGAGAAGAGGCCGTTGTTGGATTGCAAAGCGCAGATGTGTATATTGCTGGGTGCCGGAGGTCAGTGTGGTAAACAATACTCCCCGTGATAAATCCTCCTGTCTGCTCTTTGTGTGCGCCTCGCTCTTTTTGATTTATTCCTTTAGAGAAGGAAGGCAAAGAGAACACATAGATAAATAATTCAGAGGGACATTAACATGAAAGAGGACCGCGGGGAAACAAAAACACAGCCATTTGGGTCGATGTGCCGTTTTGGATTAAACCAGACATAGAGGGTTTTTTGTCTGTGTGTGTGTGTGTGTATCTGTGGGCCACTTAGAATGGCTTCGCCAACAGCACCAGGCAGGTGGATGTCTCACACATGATCGCTTCCTCTATTTCACTGCTGGAGATGAAGCTGCACAACAAACATGATGGTGGGACTAAATTAGGCTGACACTTGTGCATTATAATAGTGACAGCCATAATAAATAAGACAAATATTAGCCACCAGCGGACTAAGGCGATGGCACACAGGGATCCAGCAGATGAACCAAAGCAGTTTAAAATGCCATCGTCACATTTTTTTGTTGTGGCCTTCGACCATCCTTCAATAAGATGCATAAATAATGTGTCACTAAAGCTTGCTCATAGTTCCCCAAGTTTCAAAACCGATCCTGTCTATGACTGAATAAAATGACTCGAGAGGCTAATTGAAGGTGACCGCAGGAGAAAAAGGAAAAAAAGTAAGGTTTTGTCATAATACAGTGAATTTTTGCTAATGTTGGCAGCAGGTCTGTGGTATGATAAAATATACTGGTGCAAATGCAGTAATAGACCTAAACATAAAAAAAAGAAAACCTTAAACAAAACGGCAGTGGAGCGATTTGATCTCGATTCTGTGAAACTGTTAAAAACTTCGCTGCTGCGTTTTAGACTAATTCAATATGTGACAAAGTGACAGGCTAATCTGCTTAACAGAAGTTCTGGTTAGCTCACATTTTGCAAGTATAAGTCCTGAAACGCAGCACCATATTTTTTTATTTTTTTAAAAGGATACAATAAAATTGAATTTATTGATCCCCATGGAAGAATTGCTCATTTGTTTTCAAGCTACTTCATCCCAAGTGCTAATAATTAGTAAATGCAAATATAAGTGATATAAAATGAATAAAAGCACATAAGTGTGATATTGCAAGTAACTTAAATATGACCTAAACATAAAATAAATAAATGAAAATAATAACAAGCACATAGAAATATGTCAATCAATAAATAAAGCTGTTAAGTGAGTCTAGATAAAACTTCGGAATGGAGACACTCAGAGTCTATGAATGATTTCCATTTTGGTGCTATCAGTATCTGGCTGAAGGTGCTGCTCCTGCAGCATCATGAAGTGGATGAGGCTCTCGGGGCCTCAGAAAGTAGAGGCGACTTTGACCCTTGATCTAAGGAGCAGTGCAATTTGACATCAATATGGAGTCCCAGGATATTTATAATCCTCCGCAATGTAAACAAAAAAAAAACAAAACAACTTATGTAGTCAAATGCAGTGTGTGTGATGAAAGATGTGCCACAGAAATATGGTTTGTGAACCATGAAAGCCAACAACACCGCATGGAATCAGCACATTTTTGTGTGTGTGTGTAACATAAAACTGCAAAAAAAGAAAAATAAATAAATAAAACCATGGCAAAAATAATTCTCGACGATGATTTTTTTTCAGACTCTTGTACAATTTATGTCCACAAAAATAAACACGCCACAAGAAAATCCCTTTACCCGAAACAGCAGCAGTGCATTGGTGAATCACGCAGCCAAACCTTATTTCTAAGGTACGTCTCTGCTTTGCTCAGAATCACATTTGTAATTCGTGTCCGGCGCCTCGGCGAACGGCGGCGTGTTTGTCAGGGAGTTTGTATTTATATTTGCCGGGTCCGTCTGACTGACTGCCTGCTATTGTGTTTCAGTCTGGCTGTGTGCAGGGGAGCTGAAGGCGCTCGTGATCGACTCCCCTGCTGTGGCAGAACGCCGGCCTGCCGGTGAATCGCATACAGTCAAAGTCCCCTGCATCACTCAGCCTGACTGACAGGCCTGCGGCCCCCGGGGAGCCGAGCAAGGTGTCAGGGCGTTCAGCTCACGGCGTCCTTCAAGGCCGCGCCATTGCTCAGACGTGGGAAAGGTCACCATGTAGAAACTTAAAAACAATTTTTTACACAATTATGCTAATTCCTGCCATGGTAGAACGATGTCGATCTCTATTCGGTTTTGGCAGCGCGTGTCATGGCTCTGCATAAATCACTCTGTCACGATAAAAGCTTCGACGTTTATTGGAATAAAAAAGCTGGTATCAGAGATAACTCTCTGTGGATTTGAAATTCAAATTGATTTTCATCAACACGATAAATCAAAATCCACACTACGACTTAACGTAACCCTGAAAAAAAACAAAAAACCCTGACATCTTTGGATTGGAACCGACTGAAAATGTGCAAAGCTGTGTCAATGTTTGCAAAATGAACTCCTGTTTCCAGAGACACAGATACACACGAGACCGCTGGAGTGTGTTTCCAGGCTTCGACTGCAGAGCTTTCTGCCACTCTGGTTATGATCACGATGCTGACCTCTGTGAGATTTGCCAGCTCCCTCCCATTTCCTCTTTCCACACCATTTGCACTGACTTTCTGTGGGCTGCAGTGAACTGCATGCCTTTGCCTGTTTATTGCTCGCCTTAACTGCAAGGGTGCAACATAAAATCAATGCATAGAGGTAAAAAAAAAACAAAACAAAAAAGAAACTCTACCCTTAGGAAAATGTCATCATTTAAATACTCTCTGTGTTCAATAGGCAGCAAGAATGTTTTCACCTTTGCCCATAACAACATCTGCATTAGTCAGTGAGCTGTTAAAGTTTTAGTTTGAGGCTCACCAGTCCAATGAGTTTTGCTATAACGTGAGCCGGAGAGCCGTCTTCTGATTTCTTAAATAAATATCTACTGTGATGTTAGCGCCGTAAATTCAGATCATGAAATACCTTTGCTAATGACTCTGATGACATTTCGCTCCGGTTCAGCTTTCCAAGTAAGCAGGTCAAGCCTGAATCCCCTGAGGTTTTGTTGAAAACCAAAGATAATCGGATGTGAAAGAGGAGATAAACGCGCCCAATCACTCCACGTGTAGAAGCCAGGGAATGAGGACCTGGGGACAGTGAGCGGCTAACAGAAATTTCACAATTTGACGCAAATTAGTGGAAAGCATACCAAGAAAGAGCAAAAGTGTAATTTTTTTCTTTTTTTGTACGCAGTGTCATAAGTAGACACCTCAGACCGGACAGCACTGTGAGGTCCAGCACCTGTCGCAGGAGTGTCCCCGGCAACGACAGCACTGGCTTCCTGGAGACGTCCGTTGACAAGCAGACGAGTCAAACCAGCTGGAATGTGCTGCTTATGTTGCCGAAGCTGCAACTATCCATAGATATCAGCATAAAGATAGTATGCGTTCCACTTTGGATTGCTTTCATGTTCTGTTTGGAAATTAAATTTTATTATTTTAAATTACATTTTTGGACAAGTTATCTGGTAATAATGAACATCAATTTGAAGCCTGTCAGTTATTTTGACAAGTTATAATTAACACCCTTGACTGGGGCACCTGGGCAGACATTATAGACTTTATGCAGAGTTAATTGCAGAGGCAACTAAAATCAATCAATAAAAAAATCCTTACTGAATATAATCACTGACACTGAACTAAATGCGTCTTCCTAACTGGGAGCTGGCAGCGAGTTGAGGAGTTATGGACAGGAAGCTTTGGAGTCCATTTCAAATGTTGGGTTGAAATGGCGCCTTTAATTCAAGTCTCCAGTGCAGAACAGAAAAAAAAAAGGTTCTTGCATAAGAACCAATGGCTCTTATGCAAGAGCCATTGGTTTTTGTCCTCCACAAACAAACTATGGTTGAAAACCCGTGCGGCTCTGTTGCTCTGACTTGCAGCTCCTCTCCTCTCCTCTCCTCTCCTCTCCTCTCCTCTCGGGTGGGGGCGCGGGGGGGGGGGGCTGAGCGGGTGTGGGTGGAGGGACGGGGTCGCGGGGAGGGA
>CAEGAF010157243.1:0-36536 GCA_903067075.1 Micropoecilia bifurca
TTGTCTATTTGATATATATATACACATAGCAAAGACAGTAATTTTGGTCTTTTGCCATTTTAGAAGGACAGCTGCATTATTTCATCAAAATCACTGATTTGCTGGATTTCCAGTCAACTGGTTGTTTTGTTTCCCAGGCAGAGAACAACTATTTGCTACACTGAGAACAAAGTGGCTCCTCTAATATCAGCTAGTGAAATATAACCTTTAAAATCTGAATAGCTATATTAAAAAAAGCTTTAATGTAAAACAGAGAAGCCTCAAGAGAATTTTACACAACTTTCCATCTACAATTATAATAGTCAACTAAAACTAAGGAAATAAAAACTGAAAATGAGACAGCATTTTTGTGAACTGAAATACATAAAAACGGTAATTAATGCAGGGAAACACTATCAGTGGGTCAATGTCATGCATTTATATAACTATAGTATCATGAAATTAGATGCTAATATCCTTTGTTGTTGTGTTTATTAATCTATTTAATGGGCTTTCAAACTGATGTGAAATCATCTTTTTTTTTAGTTCAGCTAAATTACGGTACTCCGTTCGCCTCTTGGTGGCGCTCACGTTAGTGTACAAAATGATGACAGCCAAAGTTAAGAGAAAACATCAGCTGGTTATTGTTCAACAATAATTGAACACATTTTTTGAATATGAAACCTTGTCATTAACCAATCAATGATCACAATACAATACTTTGATCTTTTTGAATTCTGCACCTAAAAATTAAGCAAGGTATGACAAAACTAAAACTACTACTATAACTAATAAAAATTAAGCAATATTTAACTAATAATAAATAAAAACTGGACACTAAAAACAAAACTAACTGAATTAGACAAACAAAGAGTTACGACAAAATAAAACCTTAGTTGAAAAACCCAAAACTATTATAACCCTGCCATGGTAACACTCCCAAACGATTCCCATCACACAAATCTTTCTACATACTTACATAGTCCTGTTCCTTTTTCTACTGCCATCAGCTTCAGCCTCCTGGACCAAATAACCTCAAATTAGACTCAATGAAAAGAGGCAAAGATAGTTTTCCACAGGAATAATTGCCTCTCTTCCTAAATCGTAACAACTTTAAAAACTCTGCACCACTGAACTTCAAGAGTACCAAACAGTATAAGAGTTTATCTAATTCGAAAGTTTTACCAATAAAAATCAAAACGACACAGAAAATCTTCATTATCTTTTGCTTTTTTTTAGTCCACGAAAGATAAATACCGTCCTTTCATGTTGGTACCAAAGGCAGACCTCGCTGAACATCTGTTCTCGACTCTTTTAGCTCCTGAAGACACGGCGACTGATTAAAACGCGCTCACATTTGCATAGATAGCAAAAAACAAGCAAAATGAAAGGAAAAGTTATAGCCGCCCACCACGGCGTTCACTCAAGAAAAAACACACAAGAAAAAAAACGTTATATATGCTAATTAACTTTATAACGTGAATGTCTAATTAATGGCATGCAAATTAGACGCCACCATTGTTGGACGCTGTTTGATATAAGGATGGACACGGCATTAGAAGGCAATAAAAAATAAATAAACGTTGGGAAAACAGACAGTCGCCTCTCAAGCCGGGGGGAAAAAAATCAATTCGCCTAATTGTCAAATATGCAAACAAGCAAATTGAAGCCGTACGCCGACGTGACGGGGCAGGAGGACGGCAGCGAAACGCACAAACACGCATCAGCCCTTTAATGTCGCTGATGTTTAGAGCTCTGACACGACGTCCGCCTCTAATGACCGATTCTCTCGTTGAGAGTTTTGCCCGTAGAACACGGCGGCCGATGAAGGGCTTTCCTCCTGGAACACAGCCATTGAAAATTCCTCCCTTCAATCACTTGTGCCACATCTTTCTCCCCAGGATGTTACATGATGACTTATTAAAAGAAATGCTGCAGTCCAGCCAAATCAGTGACATCAGACAAATAACTCAGAGGCTTTACTTCTTTTTTTTTGAAGAACAGAACATTCTCCCCTCCCTTCACAAGGGTTTCCGACTGAACTGAATCACCTTGCAACAGAGCGTACCGCATTCATCAACAAGCCAAAAACAGGAGAAAGTCACCACAACATTGGTATTCTCCTTCACTCCTTCCTCTCTTCCTGTGACTGAGTGGAAGTCAAAATGCAAGGGAAAGTAGACATCCAACACAAAAGGATTGTTTCTTTCTTTTTTTCTTCCTTCCAGAGAAAGTTAATTGAATTTGTATGTTAATGAAGGCTGCGCATAGCTAACGAGCTCCGTGTGCGACCCATTAACGTGTTGAATGATTGTTCTGCCCGGAGCAAGAATCACCTATAGAAGCTGGGAACACAAAGACAAAGAGTCAATGTGAATACATTATGGATGCATATTCATCAACTTTACACGCCGATATGCAGAAATTTGTCACTTAGTTCAAACATTAGAGACCTACGTGTAAGGTTCTCTGGAAACTCAGAAGACACAAAGTAAAGAAATGCTCGAAGAAGTCTTTAAACCCATTGAACCTTTTCATATTTAACCTTGTTACAAACACAAACATCAATGCACTGAATGGCTTTTTGCTGCGATTGCAACCGCTGAGCCTTTTCTCAACTGGATTTAGGTCTGAACTTTAGATCGTTTCAGTAGAAGTGGGCATATCGATCCAAAATGCCGACGACATCGACACAAAGTCAGCAACGGATTGACACCAGCGTAGTGAGTTTAGTACGCTTGTTTCAGATTCCCACTTGAAATTGAAAACCTCGTTGAAGCGCACGCGGGGTCAGTGCAACCCTGTTGAACCACGAACAAGGTAAAAAGCTTGTGGGGTTCAAATGATCCCGAAAGTTAAAAACTGACTTGAAGTGTTACTTTTACCAGTCATAGATGTACAATGGATGGAACGGAGATGCATTGATGCGATGATCCACTGAAAGTGGGAGTGTCTTAGCCCTTGTATGTCGAAATGGAGTCCAACACCCACACACGTAAAACCTGTATCATTTTCCATAGACCTCTACATTTGCCTCAGTCCTCGCACGCACAAGGGTTAAAGAGACGGAGGCCAATTTCAAGCTGTCAAATACAGATACAATGTGAAGTCACATTTCTTTTAAGTGCGTTTGATATATACAGCATTTTTATGACAACTGAAGGTAACAGACGTACTTGATTGTGGTATAAAATGGCACTATGGGGCTGGAAAATACATAATACTTTCCATTTATTAACCAAAAGGGGCATCAGATGTTGCAGCGGTAGAGGCGCCCGCTACACAGAGGCTATTGTCCTTCTTCAGTTCAATTCACGGCCTTGCTACCTTTTCCTTTTCTGCATGTCTTCCCACCTTCTCTTTCTACCCATTTCCTGTTTGGTAGCTGTCAACAAAGGCCAGCAATGTCTGCAAAACAAGACGCAATTCTGTGTTCTGGACTTCATTTGAGGGCATCAGAGTAAAGGGACTTGAATGCAAATATGTCCTACACATAAACTGTTCAGTTTTTCATAAAGTGACACCAAATCTGACACCAGACACCCAAATGGGCCTCAATGAAAAATGCCAACAAGCATCTTGAACACTTTAACTTCTTCTTCCACTTTACAACCATGCACTAATTGGAATTGGTTTATGACATATTGTAATGTGACAAAATGTGAAAATGTACATGGCTGCTCTTGCAAGGCCCTGTAAATCATACACCTCATGTCCAGGGTGATTCTGCAGGAGCGAAGAAAAAAAGGCCTGAAACTACGGCAGCCACTCAAACTCCAGAGATGTTGAATGAGTCATTGAGAGCTTTGGCTCAATGATTCCCACCTCTTTGGAAACGAGAAAAATGGTGTGATTCAGTCATTCTCTCTCATCGCAATGACAGGGTGCAAAGCACAGTTAGGCTCTGAGGTGTCAGAATGACAGCAGCACAGTTTAAAATAGTAGCTATTTCATGTAAATTCACAAAAAAATAACCTATGTTTGACAGGAACTCATCACAGCTACTTCACTTAGACTAATAGCAGACTTACATTACAGATGGGCTTAAAGGTACACCCCAAACTTTAGGAAAGAAGAGAAGCACTATTTGAAAATAAATTCAATGGGGTTTAGTTCATTCAGTGTCATTAAGCATTTTAAATTAATTTATAGCCTCACTGCAAAACCAGAAATTACCGAATGTCAATATCTAATCAATCAATCAATCAAATTGTATTTGTATCCCACATTTCAGCAGCAAGGCATTCAAGGTGCTTTACATAATTAAAGAAAAAATAAAAATAGCATGTGACATTGAATAAACAGTAAGAAAGAGCAAGATTTTGGATAAGATAAGAAAAATATTAAAAAAGATAAAAACATACTTTTGTTACAGAATTTAAGCGCCTGTCATCGCCGGACTCCGCTGTCCGTTTAACACGGGTATCATCCAGGCCCTACACAAATCTTTGAAAACAACCCTCCACAATTAAAACCTGACATTTGGTGGCTGGTTTATTATTTGCTCTGTAGAATCACAATTTCACCAAACATTATAATTTAAAATCAAGATCCAGGTATCTGGAAAAACAGTGAGGAGGCACAGAATCCAAGTTGTTTGGAGTCAAATGGGAAAGTTTCCATCCTCAATGCTGACTTAGGGGAAAAGGCTGGTGTTGCTCCTTTGTGTTTTATCAATTACAAAGTCAGTGCAGCTGTCTACTATTACAAACTTCAGTGTTTCATCCTTCTCTGGGGACAGTGTTTTGGGTTGGCCTGCAGATCTAAGAGACAACAGAGTATTTTCATGAGGAAGATGAGCAACACCAGACCTAACAATGACCGTCATTCGAGCCACAGTGGCTTCCTGAACACCTCATGTGAGCCGTAGATGGATCCCTTCCTGTCCACATACCGTACATGGACATAGTTTTCAAAAGGTCGACCTGTCTTTTTTAATAATCACATTTTCTGAGAAACCGAATGTTTCCCAGTTACGACGGCATTGAGAGTTTTGTTTTATCCATTATAGCAAGTTCCTTGGTAATGACATTGTTTTACAGGCCATCAGTTTGGACCAAACCAGCTGATTTTCATTTGCACCGACAAAGAGGCAAAATGACTGATTACTAATGGATTTCAGCTGGTGTCTTCGCTTTCTACACCCATTCTACATTTTATATTACTACACATTACTTAATTACTGAACTTATTTCTTTTGTTGTTGTTTTTTCCATGTATTGATTTTTTGGGTTGTTACCAACACCTGGTCAATGGCACCTTCAGAAATATGTTTAGAGTGAAAAATTGATGTGTTCCATATTTATTTACTCGCTGTAATATTTTGTAATATACTAGTTTTATTTTTTAAATAGGATTTAAAAAATAAATACATACTTCTTTACCATCATACACTGGTGACCTGAGACCCCTACCTTTCATCCAATGAATCTGCAGCTCTGCACAGACAAGCCAATAAAGGAAATGGCTTGGATGGAATTTACTTCTTGATAATGTTAAAATTAACCTGAATGTTCCTCTATATGAGGGATGCTAACTCACTTCTATGCAATGTGCTTGAGGTGAAGATCTGCAGAGTTCCTGCTGGGTGCCAGCCAGCCGTCTGACGGGTTTTATGGCTTAAAATATTTACTCTCACCTTAAGTCCCGCTTTATTTACGCCCCTTTATGTCTCTGAGATTACGTCTTTCAGGCGACGTAATTCAGACCATCAAATTTTTATGGTTGCAATAACTCCACAAAAATGCAACTGAGGTGAATCTCAACCATGTTGATGTTGAATACATGTAATTTAAGTGAGCGACTTTATCTGTGATGTTATGGAAGCATCTGCTCATATGAGGTCTGCTTTTGTCTAAATCATCCAGGTGGTGTGTTAAAACCACGTCTTAAAAGATGGTGAGCTCTACAGAAGATATTGTGCTTAAAGCTGCAGTATGTAACTTTTATAAAAAGTAAGTTGCTTTTTATCGCTGCAAAAATATACTAAACAGAAACTCAGTTGTTTTTTTATCTATTTATGATGACAAAGGTTTGGCAGCACTTGCTGGATTTAGTAAATAATAATTAATGAAAACAGAAACAGCATTAAAGAAAACTACATTGTCTTGTACCTGCATAAATGTTTAAGAAATATATACTTGTCTGCTAAAATCTCAAATTAAATCGTAAAGTCCCTCCATTCTTAAACTGTGGGATAACAACATCGTCCAGAAGGTCACAAATGTCCAGACTTTGAAATCTGAGATGCTCTGCTGAACTAGACGGCGCCACTTTTTCTAAAAAAAAAAATCCAGAATCCATTGATTGCTCTCGCTCCACTGACTGATCAAATGTGACCTGATCAATCTAAAACTTGTATTATGAAGCTCAATACCTAATTTCAACCAGGTTACTATTAACACAAAGTGTGTGCTTTTTTTAACTGAAAACAAAAACATACTGGTTGACTAAAAATGAACAGACATCTTTTGCATTGTGTCCTCATCTCACTTCTGTGGCGAGGAGACTAGAGGATTAGAGTCCCGCCACTGAGTTGCAAAGAGATTATAAGCCTCATCACAGCAGTTGTACAGCTAAAGTCTAGACGTAGCTGCTCCCTCAGGGTCTTATTCATATCTCAGAGAAAGGCTAATCAGCACAGGCTTTTTAAAATGTGCACACTCAAAGCACATCAAACAGAATGGGGAGCTTGGAAGGTTCAGATCAAACCTACATGTATCATTCATTCCTCTACTTCTCTGCCTCACGCGCTCCTCCCTCGGTGGCATTTCAGTTATATAAATTTGCTCACATCCACTGGCTGAGGCTGCCTGCCGTCCTCCCAGCTCTTGTTTTTTTTTTTTTTTTTCCTTTTTCCCTGAGCTTAATACCCGAGTGTGTATGTATTGACATAGCTCCTTAAAGCGCCACACCGGTGTGAGGGCAGCATGGCCTGACTGGGAGAGATCTTAATGATAAGGTTAATGAGGGTGACTGGGTCTCAGGCATGACTCCATGGACCATTACAGGAAGGAGAAGGAGGAGGAAAATGGATATGAGGAGAAGGAAGACAAATCAGAAGTCAATAAAGGAGGAATAAATATGTGCTGTTGTTTCAGCGCCAAAATTAAGACTATTACTCAACCATGGGTGGCTACTGATCTGATTTACTGATAGACCGGCGCCGGTAACTGAGAAACCAGAACCGGTAAGTTAGTAGAACTGGAAGAGGGAAACTACTTACTTGTGTTAGCTTTGGAGAGGCTTGTGACTAGCATACCTAGGTTGGACACCCTCTACTGGCCATTAGCACTAACAGGTTAGCATTAGCTTTGGATATGCTGAGAACTAGCATACCTATGCTGGTCATCCACTGGATTGCCTTCTCCCTCAGCTGTCCATTGGCATGGTCAAGTTAGCATTAGCATAGGAAAGGCTGGCAACTTGCATGCCTAGGCTGATCACCCACTAGTGTCTTCTTCCTCTGCTGGCCATTAGCATGGATAGGCTAGCATTAGCTTTAGATATCCCAGTAATTAGCATGCCTTGACTGGTGACTCACTGGATTTCCTTATTCTGCTGTTATCCATTAGCATGGATAGACTAGTGCAGGGGTGGGCAATCCCAGTACTTGAGGGCTGATGTCCCCCAACTCTTAGACGTCTCCCTGGTCCAACAGCTTCAATCAAATGGCTGAAACACCTCCTAAGTCCTACTAACAACCTCATTATTTGACTCAGGTGTGTTGAAGTAGAGACACATGTAAAGTTGCAGAACACCGGTCCATGAGGACTAAAGTGGCCCACCCCTGAACTAGAGTTAGCATTGGATTTGCTGGCTTTAGCCTTGGATAAGGTAACACTTAACATGTCTAGGCTGGTTATCCACTGGTTGCTTTTTTCCTCTGCTGTCCATTAGCATAGTATTCTGCTAATGAATACTATGCCTAGTCTGGTCATCCACAACTCCTACTTTCTTTTTTAAAGGAAACTCTATCAATAGAAATGGTTGGCATAGAATATCTGCAAGTGACATACATGAGACGTGTTGATAGTTTACTGTAATCCAATGAGAAATTGAGAATAAACATACTGCATCTTCCAGAGCTGAAGTTGGTATAATAATGATGGAGAAACGGAATATAATGCCACACTAATCATACTTCTGAAACTCTTTTTCACATTTCAGCCACATCTCAACCACAAACTTCCAAGTATTTTATTGGACTTTTATGTGATAAATCATTACAAAGTGGCCCATAATTGGAAAGTGGAAGAAATAGGACACCTGGTTTACATTGCAATTTTTTATTGTTTTTTTACAAAGCAAAATTTGAAAAGTGTGGCGTCCATTTCGCAAAAAGCAGAGCCGAGGAAAAGGAGGAGACTCGTGCTTTTGAAAGTGCTACCATTGGGAGTGTTATATTCTAATGTGTTGCCTGTGGGAAGAATATGTTGTCCAGATAGCTTTTAGCTGTGCTTCTGAAAAAATCTGTCTTTTTGAAAGAGGAAAACTTCTGTTGAAAGACCGAAATGAGAATTCCCATTTGCAGTTTGCCACATTGGTCAGGTGAAATTGTAAGAAACTTTTTAGCACACGTGTAAGACTGATGCGAGGCTGAGGGATAACACGGATGGACGGGTGTGGAATCAGGGGCAATGAGAAGAAATGAGGAAAAGAAAATGAACAACCGGAAAAGAAGAAAATCGAGTGAATAGGAATAAACTCAAAAGTCAAAGTGAATCAGATAAGAGAACTATTGAGAAGACTAGAAGAAAGAACAGGACACACAAACACACAACAACATGCACATGCCTCGTCACTTACAATCAGTAAATACCCCCTCTGTGTGTGTGAGCCGTCCTTCTACCCACTTGTGGTTCATTTTACTGGACAGACAACAGCATTAATCAGCATGTGTGCGACTTTATCATCAGCCCAGCTGCTGGTTAAGAAGCTGCCACGCTTTTGTCAAGATCCAGGGCCGTTCTGCTCCAAGTCTGCGACTCGCACAGAAACGCACACGTGCATGTGTTTAAGAGTTTTCAACATGTGGTGCTTTCTGTGCACTTCACCTGCTCTTACCAAGACAGCCCAGGGGGGGCACAGATTAGCCTATTTTCCTCTTTAGCCTCTCTAAAACCCTGAATCAGCCCCAGAATACTGCTGATGATCATCTCAAACAGGCTAATCTACATTAAACACACTATTTTATTTTTTTATTTTGTAAGTGTTGATGTGTGCAAGTCTTTTTGAGATTAACCTCATGGTGTCAGTGAAAACCTATTAACGTTGCGCTTCGGTGCCTAGCTAAAAAGTGCTTATGCTACTAATCAGACCAATGGAAACCATTCAGAGATTTCTTCTTTTTTTCCCCCTCCAATCTTTTATTTTCAGCTTCTTTTAATGTCTTCTGGCTGATCCTCAAACCAAATGGGGCTTAAAATGTGCAGAACTGTAGAAGAAGGCTGGATTTTCCAAGAGGTTAAAGTCAAGCAAGAGTGCAAAGGACAAAGTTCGGACTGTAAGCAGCCTTTAGAAAATTTTACAACTGGGAAAGGGAAACACTATTTTTAATCTTCACAAGTAATACACAAAGTAAGCTGCAGTTTTTAAGCTGCGCATGGAAATTGGGGAGTAACAGCCATTTGTAAAGAAGTACGTTGCCGTTAAAAAGTATTTGTTCCCTTCATGATATCTACATGGTTTTCCTTTTATGACCCACTTAAAAATTTCACATCAGACAAAAAAAGATATGAAATGCAGTTTTTAATAATGTTTTTTTAATGGAATAATCCAAACCAACCTGTCCCTATAAGAAAATATAATTGACCCTATCAATACTTCTCAATCAAAAACCTGAAGTAAACCTCTAGAGGAAGAAGGCTAACATATTTTAAAAGGAACACATCATGCCCTGACTCAAAGAAGTAATGAAAAAGAAACAAAGTAACTGACATCTATCAGTCTGGAAACGGTTACAAACCCATTTCTCAGAGACTCCAGCAGACCTCGGTGGGAGCCATTATCCGCAAATGAAGAAAACATGGGACAGTGGTGAACCCTCCCAGGAGTTCCTGGCCTACCAAAATTACTCAATAAGTGCATCAACAACTCATCCACGAGGCCACAAAAGAATCCAGAAACACCACATCAACCTCTGCCGTTAAGGTTGGTGTTCGTGATTCGTCACTAAAAAGAGAAACTGGGCAAACACGGCATACGTGGGAAAAGCTCAAAGTGAAAACCACTGCTGACCAAAAAGAAAACAAAGCTTGCTATAACATGTGCCAAACAAACATTTTGATGATGGGGCCAAAAGACTGCTGGGGAAGGTTTCTGTCGACTAATGAGACAACAGTGGAACTTTTAGGGTGCATGTCCCTTTAAATTTGGCAAGAGAAAAAAAAACCTAATACTACTTCCTACTCTCACACATGGTTGAAGTTGTGATTTGGTGATCTGGGTCCCATTCAATTCAGTTTAGGAACAATTTCAGTAATTGATGAAAGTTTGGTGGATCAGTCAAAGCCTGGACCTGTATCAGATGAAGGTGCCATGGGGTTATCTTAAACAAGCTATCCTCAAAAATCTTCCAATAGGAGTGAATTTGTCCATTTATGCTAAATTTACCCACAGCCACAGCTCTGATTGGTCATTTCTGGGAGCAATATATTTCTTCAGATGGCAGTAAGACCACAGGAAGAGGGTGGAGGAGCTTGATTGTTTCACAGATTATCTGTCTCATATTACTGTGTCAAGACATAGTGACAGCTTAAAGAGAAAGTATAATGTATTTTCTAGGTACATAGTTCCATTTTATAGCGCAAAACAGTAGCTATGCTACCCTTAGTTGTTATAAAAATGCTGTATGTCTGTGGGAGTCATGGGGTAGGGCTGCTCTGGGAGGCAGAAGTTTGCAGAGGAGGAGCTGCCTCTCGAAGGCGGGGCATAAGTCCACAGTGTTTTCCACACTGGTTGCCAATGGAGATTAGCGGATTTCTCAAACATGCATGATAGAATCAAAGCAACACTCCAGGTATGTTTTTGATGAGAGAACAACATTACAACGTCATGTAAAGCTAAAAAAAGAGTACATTTCACATAATACTCCCTCCTTTTAACAAATATGTAAAAAGATATTTTTACGCAAGTTACCTACTGCAATTTTAAGCATAACAAAAATGCTAATATCTGTGAAAATGTTAATGCTTTTTCATGACATTGTGAATGAACATTCCATCCAACAACATACTGCGTTTTTCAAGACATTTACTTCAGTTTATTCTTAAAGCCTTATAAATGTCCCAAAGCTGTCCTATCTCCCCTGCCTGAAAGCCAACCCAGCTCGTCTCTTACCTCAAATGACTCTCCAGCCAATACATTACACTTTCTCACTGACTAACCTTTTGAACAGTAAATCAGCGACTTTATGCCTTTTTACTTTCTCTACCATTGTAGATCACCCCACTTTGCCAAATAAATTGAGTATGGACACACTCTCACTGATAGGAGAATGACAGTAACGCTGACATAAAGAATGAGGCCATTATAGTGGCAAGGGAAAGAATCATTTCTTGCTACAGTAGGCTAATGTGTCCATTTGACATTTGCTTGAGTTTAATGAAGCCTGTGACTTGATATCCAATGCTGGAACACAGTGTATTCCAGCCATGCATTTTAATTGTTTTTCCCCATTTATTTAGTTGGGAGAGAAAAAAAAATTTAAAATGCTTGTTTGAAGAACAGACCTGATCTGGATTTTATGTGGTGCGTTAACTGGCCAAGAAGCAGAGCGCATCAGATAGTGAGGATGTGGGAATGAGGTTACACTAGGACTGACTCACACAGGGCACTCTGCTGTTAGCTAAGAGCCAGAAAGTAATGTTTTTAGTCTTAATGAGGCCTTCTGGGGTGTGGTGAACAACTTTGTGGAATAGTTGAGACAGTTTAACCTTTACTTTGATGATCATGGTGGTTTATAGCCACATGTTATGGCCCAAAGAGTGCCATGAGTAGGGATTAGTGGCAGCTATGGCAGTTCTTTGGGTTGACCTTTGACCTTTGGTCAAATAATTTCATACAGCAATGGCCACACTGGTAATATGAGTCTTTGCAGAGTGAACCACTCTACAAAACAACATCTTAACCTCATTTAGCATCCTCTGAAATTGCTGAGGGTTCCTCTCACACAGCAAGACAACTAACACTGATCAACAGGACTATAAAGGAATGTTTATATGTTAGTGTTAGGATTTGTGACTAGACTTTAAAATTGACCTAAAGGAAAGCAAGGGTGTATCCTGAGGGTGTATTCACATCGGCCTTATTTAGTCTGCTTTAGTATGGATTGTTTGGGGAGGTGTGAACGCACAATCGAACTCTGATGCATTCCAAAAAACCAAACTCCACGACTGAAGTGAACTCTGATGCGGTTTGAATGCATACGTGAATGCCAAGCGGACCAGACACCACTCCAAAAGCAGGAAGCAGATGACAGTGCATTCTGGGTAAATAGAAGAAGGAAGTTGGAAGTTGCGGTGAATCTTCTACTGAGGTTTTTGTGCTGTTTCCTTCTGTGGTTCTTAGTGCACCGGAGAAGGAGTGAACAGGTTTTTTGAAGGGTCTGGTCCGTTTTAAAGCGAACAGTGCCATATGAAAACAGCAAATGTTCCAATTGCGTTCTCAAATCGAATAGAGTCTACCGGACTATCAAATGTGAAAACACGTTTAGTGTTTCCTACAAAAGTGTCCAGCAATCAAAAATATGTGCATGGACTTTACTTACTAGCACTGTAAAAGCCTTTTAGGCACTTTGGATTACACACATCACTAGACCGCCAGCTCCATAGATCAAGTCACGACCTATTGAGAGGAGATAATTGAGTTTACAAACCCACATATAGAGCGACACTTCATATGAGCGAACATTAAGCTTGATCAAACGTGTGAATGCGGCTCTACGGAATGCTGAATGGCATTCTATCTGTGATCATCAGCGTGTGAGAAAGCTCTGCGTACCGTGAGGTTTTGCGCTTTCTACGTGTTAATGGGAATTTCTGATCAAATATCCTCTGATCACTGGTAGGCAAACGGGAGTGACATGAAGTGAGCTAAACTGCATACATTACAGGGCATATCTGCGGTTGAGTCCTCAAGGAGGCCACATGAAAATAGTTTCTAACAATATTTAATGAATATGAACTGAAAGAACATTAAAGAAAACAAGAGAAAGCGAATGAATCTGGCGTGTTTGTCAACTTCTAAAGTGAACGATTGAGTGAAACAGATACTCCTAATTAGTTTTCCTCCTTGTGTGCACACTTCCATATGCTTGCTGTTATCCAGAAAAAGTATGTTTTCCAATTGAAGAAATCCATAGAAGAGGAATACTTTTCCATTGCTATTCATATGGCGTTGCTGAGGTTTCAATGCCATGAGAACTCGGGGAAACAATGTGAAGAAAGAACGAAATGCTGGGATATTTTACATATCCTTCCTGGTCTGAAAACCTCAGGGAGACGCTACACGTTTGCCCATGACCCTCGGCAACAGGATATGAACAACAAAAACCTGTTGTGTAAAACTGATCCTTCCTCATCAGACCGCTGCCGAACAGTAAGAGCCCGATGAGTGGACAGGATAAATATTTATGCCTCCCAGAGTCGGCTTATCCTGCTCACTTTTCACCCGCTTGAAGTGGATGTGTGGGCCTTAATGTGGGTGGAAATGAAAGTAAAAATAATTCCCAACCCAAAAAAACAAGACTATTTAAGGAGACTGGGATAGATCACATCCGCTGGGATTTTGTTGTTCCGGGCTGGATGGGACGCCAACTTTAACCGTTCAACAGTTGGATAGAGAGGACTTGGAGTTACTTCCAACCTTTCAGAGGGACAAAGACAGAAAAAATAAATAACAAGCATGTGCACCTAAACACACAGAGGGAGATATATGAGGAGTGGTGGAAGGTGGAAGGAGAGAAGGAGGTGATGAATGGTGTTGTTTTTCCTCTGTAAGGAGGATAACCGTATCGTCCACTGGGAGGCCACGAAGCCGGGCCGTGTCAGCCATCACCGGTCATGTGTCTCAGAGACAGCCAATGGAAAACCCCAGATCTGGTTCACATGCGAGTTTACTGGGTCAGAGTCAGAGCAGCGGAGGGAGAGGCAGCCAATAGCGGCGCGGTGCAGCGTCTGGAGGATTAGCCAATGGGCTCAGAGTGTGGTGTCTGGTACCAGTTGATGTCTGACAGTTAGACAGACTGTATCTAATTACCACAGCCGAGGCTCAGCGAGGGTCTGCGTGCACGTGTGTGTGTGGGTGTGTGTGTGTGTGTGTGTGTGTGGGTGTAACTGAGGAGAGATCGAGTAAAAATTAAAATGAGAAAAAGGAGGAAGGTGGTTTAGAAGGTTTTTTTTTCTCGTTTTTTTGGCAAAAGTTAAAAACAAGGCATCAGATCTGGAGCAGCGCCACATGATGGAGTGGAAGTGGGCCAAAAAGACACTGTAGATCTAAATATACTGCCTCTGAATTTACAATCAGCTCGTTAAATCACCCATATTAGTCACAATCCAATGCTCTGCCGAACTATTCTGAAAAACTACTGATAGTGTGTGAACAAAGGAAACGTGTATAATGGCTGGATGTGTGTGTAAGCATGAGTATCTATCTCTTTCTCCTTTTCCTGTATGGAAGAATAGGCTGTGAATAGAGTTCAGCTTCCCACAGTTGTAACATTGTATTATTGTCTCCAACATAATGTTCCTCTCACTGCAGGCAGCTTCGTCCCATTCAGTCTCTCTATTAGTGGCTGGACAAGACAGAAGCTGCCAGGTGTTAAAGGGACACCCGTGTACACACACATGCGCGCGCACACATGAGCTGTAAGCGAACCCTGTGCATGCATACACACTAAGCTCAACAGCAACCAGAGGTGAGCGGGGTGACAGACAAGGGCAGCTGCTTGCAGGGTTTTTTTTTCCTGTTTTGTCTGGTTCTGTCTGGGCAAAAATGCTTTCCGTAAAAACATACACACACACACACACACGCACGCAAACACACACACACACACACACACACACACACACACACACACACACACACACACACACACACACACACACACACACACTGGCACTATTTGCATTGTGTCAAACAATGAATGCCATGGCTATGTCTGCTTATTTTCATATTGCAGTAAGCCGTTAACCCGGGCAATATCTTCCCAGCGATGCTCTACTTTACGTTTCTTTCCAGCAGTTACAGTCTCTTGCAGAAGGCAAAAAGTATTCAATCCTTTGAGGCGATACTTTTACTGCAGGTCTTTGGTGATGTGTTACATCATAAAAACAAGAAAATAAAAGTCAGAAAAACATCACACAGTCACCAGTTTGAGAAACCTGTAACAAACATCACATTGTTATCAAGTGCCATCATTGAACTTAACAATGCACATCCTATATGTTGGTCAATGTTCCGTTTATTATGGTTCAAAGGCAACTCTAGACAGGTGAGTCTTGATTTAAAGGAACTCACTGTTCCGACTGTTTTGCAGTTTTCTAGAAGTTTGTTCCTTCCAGAGTGTAGGCAGACTACAATTCTAAAACAACACAGGGAAATCAATGTCATCCTTCACAATTTCTCCTTCTGTTTCAACCTGAGAAATCAAGTTCAATGGGAGGAATACCAGATGAAGGGAGATGAGAGTCAAGTGGAGTTGTGTAGGAAGGTAAACATGCACAAGAAACTCAAATCTGTTACAGTCTGTATTATGTTTTCTACCAGGATTATCATATCTCTGTCCAAATTCCCACTACCATTTCTCACAATAGGCATAGTGTGACCAGGGCGATGTGCTAAAAAGTTTAATTTACCTCTCATCTGACCAAGTCTCATCTGACTACTTTTCCTATTTGCCTTGTAAAGGGAACGTCTCACGGTTTTCCTTTAACTAGAATTTTATTCTGGCAGCTCATATACACAGCTCACACTTTCGTCGGAGATTAGTAATCATTCTGGTGACACATGATTTTGAATTAGCATCACAATTACTTTGTTTTCTATCACAAGGAAAAAGGTTTCTGTGCATTGGAGATTCATTGTAGTTGAATTTTGACAAAAAGGTGCATGCTTTTCACAAACCTTTCATAAACCTTGTGCTCTCTAGGACTAGTGCTAGAGAGCACACTGAAAGCTTCAAATACAACAGAAAATGCTCCAGTTTATGGCTGTGTCAATTAAACGGCAACACACCTTTAATCTCAAACATTGCCATCCCCAATTGCATCCTTAACTTCACCCACTGTCTTTCAGGTTTTAGGCGCTCCAGAACATCCAATTGAAGGGGTTGATTACCCTCTCAGTGAATCAGTAAGTTCACAGAAGTCACTTAATGACTCAACAGTTTGAAAGAGAACCCTGTATACTGAACCAGGGACACATTTAAAGCTGCTTTAACAAGACACTTCAAGCCAGGGCCCAGGACTCAGTCTCGCTGTCTGGGTGTGATTTGTGCAAGAACTGGTGTGGAATGGGAGACTGAAGTCAACACTCAGCCCAACAATGTAATAGGCATGCTGTAACCACTGTCTCCACTGGTGTACTCACTGAGTACCATGTGGAGATAGAGGGTTGGGGTTTTTTTAGGTTGAGACTCCAGCTTGATTTATTAAAGCTCCCATATTTGGAAGACGTGACCAGAGCTACTGTTTTGTCTCGCTCCTAACTGAATTCAACTCTGGACACACAAGACAAGCATGACGACCAGGTATCAGCTTCCCCTGGTGAACAAAGAGAATCCTTCAGCAGCTCTGTCTGGTTGCCTGAAATTACCGAAGATGGAAAAAGATGACACCGCATGTCTGAAAATCAGTGGGTATGTTCTCTGTTAATTGGAAGCAATGGTTAAGATATGCTATTTCAAGCCAGTCATGCTACCTGACATCATCTGTCAATTAAGAAAAGCAAATAGGGACGATTAAAGATAGCGACTTGGGTTTATGTGTGTGACTGCTAGGCAGCCACAAATTTATGTTTGCGTTTATAATAGGACTGTCAGCGTTAATGCATTAATGTATGCAGTTAATCTGAAAATCTTAACATGTTAAAATTACACAGATTCATCTAACTGCCAACCTAACATAAAAGCCTCTCTCCTGCAGAGGGTTAGCTAGCTCACAGCAGCATGTTATGGATTCAATACATGGGAAGCAACGAACGGCAACAAAAGTTGAATATTTTCTTTCTTGTGCTGCATTGCTGTCCGACATGTGCATATCTGTGTGTACGAGCTCAAAGTTTAACATGGATGAATTACGCCAGTCGCTCTGCTGAACGAGGACAAGCGACTGTCGCCACGTCGCACACGTTCCATAGGAAATGAATGGAGAGGGACATTTCTAAATGAACATTTAAAAACAAAATGGCTTCTTTAAACTTCCCTGAATATAAAAACCTGGAATCTGAGAAATCCTCAGGCAAATATTGTCAAATATATGTTTTTGAAAGCATATTATACTGTGATGGTTTTTAATATGGGTTATAAGGGCGGTTACACAGGGCAGCATCAGAAAGGGGTGGGACACCCAAGAACTAGAAAATAAAATATTTTATCCGTCAGTCGTCCCCTGAACAAGTCTGCTATGATCTGTATCCTATCAGAAGCTTACAAAGTCATGACATTCAGACTGTTTAACACTATAGCTCTCCTCTTGTATTTAAAGTTCTGAATTCAAAGGAAACTAGAATAAAGAAGTTGAAATTGCAAATAGCAATTGAGCTAGGAGACAAAATGTTTAGTTGTAATGATGTGTGGAAAAAGACCAAAAGAGATGCAGTTCATGATGGAGGTGAAGATTTATTGATTAAAGAACTTTCAGAATTTGGAATAGGGATGAGATAAACTGGAGACAAGCTGACCAGTACAACTAAAGTCACAAAAGCACAAGAAAACAAGTAAGGATGGATAAAAACAGAAGAATGCCACTGTGACAGAGAGAAAACTTTTTAGGTGATAAAACTGGTATATTTATTAAATTTCCCTTTGCGATCAATAAAGTATTTTGTATATGAAATATGTGAATTGATTTCAAAATGTATTTTTACTAACTTACTTGGTTACTGAAGTTTGAAGGATAAGATCCAACAACCTTAGCACTACTTGAATCTCTCACTGGTGGCTTCAGTATTTAAGGGGAAGGCTGGATGGGAATGTTTATTCTGTAATATATTCAAAAGTTCAACAAAGAAACTGTTGGGGAAAAAAGATCCAACAGCAAACATCCTCCTAAAATATTATAAAAATCTCTGATTGTCCTGACAGAATACCACATTTTAGGACTTTTTTGGCCTCATTCTAACTATAAACTCCCAGATTGTGGTTCACGGTTTGATGATAAACTATTAAGAATTCCTACTCGCATATTTTCCAAAGAAGACAACAACACCACGGGCAAAACAACAGCCAGTTACTGTATACCGCTTTATAAATCCATCGCAAGCTAGTTAACAGTAAATATGCTAGCAGTGTAGCTCCTAGCTGTCCGCTGAGAATGTAATTTTTAGTTGTATGGTAAACTAAAAGAAACACTCGCTGGTTGTAGCTTCATATTTTATAGCTAGATGAGGAGAAGCATCAATGTTGTGTATATATATAGGCTATATGCATTTTTACATAAAGATAGGCTAGTTGATCCTAAGCCAAGGATGTTTGTTTTTTTCTAACCATTGATCAGAGTGTGGGGTTACCCTTATCCTAACAAGTCCGTTTCCTGTAGCAAAGTGTAATTAAACCAGGCTTGTGTTTAGCATAAGCTGTCCCACATTGGCATGATTCAGTCCCACCTGGCTAAAAACTTTCATTTCAAGTCATACTTTCTTTCCACCTCATCCGTTTTCTCTCAAGAATTTCTCTCAAAGAGCAAAAAGAACAAAAAAAACAAACTCGGACCCACTAAACCAAAACAGCCCGGATCGAGGATCAGTTCTATCCAGATGAAATAATAATTCCAGCGTTTTCAAGTCAGCAGAGAGCATCCGCAATGGTAGTGCTCAAACCCAGAGAAGGCCTGTTGTTGTTATTCTTTGATCAGACCAGCAGGAATAACAATCTATAATTCATAATGCTCAGTCTAGTCTGGGAACAGTAGGCACTCTACCTTTAATTATTGATCAAACAGAACAGATTTAATGTCAATCACTGAAGCATAAGCAGAAGTGAGCAACGTATGAGAAATGGGAATCTCACAGGCTCTGCTACTGAGCTCTCTAATAAAAACAACAAAAAAAAGCAACACTGCGTGCACAACACTGAGGTGGTTCTGGTATGTAAACAGGATCTTGGGGCAAACTTGGACAGAGAGAGTTGTGATACTGATGGGATCTAAAACCGCAGCATTCTGCACTTCTATGAATGGGTCTACATTATTCAGCTTTCTGTGTAAGTATGATTCCACGCACGATTGAAAAAGTTTTAAATGCGCCCGGGGATTCGCAGTTAGCTCAAGCTAGCTTCTAAGGAAAACAAGTATAACTGACTAAACATGCCATCCATCGGGCCTGTTATAGAGTTAAAACCGGGTCTTTCTCTGTCTGCTGGCAAAGCCCCAGGTCTGACACCTGAAAGCTGGTTCTGGATCCCTGCTGGCCCTTTGCAGGGCCTCAGAGAAAAATAGTGCTTTCATCAGGAGTTAGAGGCAAACTCATGGATACCATCAGCCAGCTAAGATGTTCGAAAGTTTTTACTTTGGTCTACAAGTTGAATAAGTTAACCAAAAAGGTAAAACATGGAGATTTAGAATATCCCTCATCTAAGATAAGGTTAAGATACCTGACACTTCTGATTTAGTTCAAACTAAAAAAAACATTATAGATCAAAAATGGCAGTAAGTATGTCTAAATGTAATCAGAGAAACAAAATATAGACTAAAGTTGCACTTTTTTGAATAAGATTTGTGATATAAGAACATCTGTTCACTGTTATGCTGACAATTATTCACACATTTGGCAGATTTAAGTTTTAATTGATCTTTTCATTTTAACAAATTGCTTCCAGCTGGAAGTAATGTTGACATTTTGGAGTTTTAACTCAAGAAAACTTTGAGTTAAAGATGAGGGTGATGGAAAGGAAACTTTCCATCCTCAAACACCTGCAGGCTCATCATTGAAGATGAATCATCAAAATATAAATGGAAGTGAGCAAAAACACGCTCAAAAATTTCAAGAAATCTTAAACCACAATACAATTTTTCCCATTAGTTAATGAGAGAGGTACAACTTATTTTTAAATACCTGTTTTTGAATCAAATGTAAACAACATTTTACTTCCAATGTCAATTTTACATTTATGATCTTTCCAGACACACAATATCTGTCTAATTTCCTGTCGGTGACAAACTTCATAGTCGAATGAAAATTTGAAATCTGAATCTGTAGTGTTTTTATAAAACCAGCTGTAATGCCACCCATCTAAAAATATGCTTTTCTGAGGGTCTAAATCTTAAGGGAATAATTTACATTTTGAAAACAGCTCACTCAGCTCTATGAGGCCTGTCAGTTATGAATTGCTTGTGTGTATTGGGATGAAAGGTGTAATAATGTGTCAACATGTTGTAAATTATATTTACCTTGACCATCTGGGGATGAACCTCAGACCTCTATGCACAGACTTTCTGATAATGGTAGTGTTTCTATTTTATTATCTTCAGAGTGAATCCTCATTTGTGCAGAATGAGGATTAGCAATAAGTTGAGGTGGCATTTGCGAAGCCTTGACCTACACCCTGCTACAGTTCAGCCGAGTTCGGATTTTTCAATATGTCTGTAGCAACTTGGCTAAGCTAAAGATCCAATTGGCCAAGTGTAGAGAGGCATTATTGCAGCAGTATTATTATGCATCAATGGAAAACTCTGAAACTGTATGCAGAGGAAGCCCTGATCTAATACCAGAAACATTTCATGGAAAACCCCAAGTGGTGAGACAGTGCAGCTGTATGGTGGTTGACTGAAGGCTCATATGCAGAAACTGAGAGGCAGTAAAAAAGTGCCAATGAGCTTTTTAAAAAATATATATTCTGTTAAAAAGCATTGGCAGCCACAGGAGATGCATCATAGAAGTTACTTCCCTCCTGTTGTCTTCGGGTCAAAATGACCCGAGAAACTCAGCCAAATCTACCACAGCCTGTTAACCGTCTTTTTATTCCACATGCATCCATGTTAAAGAATTTGCTCTTTGAGTTTGGTGTTAACATCAATAGCACACGTGTTAGTAAAGTAAACACACATTAACAGGTACAGGTCTGAGGCAACGTCGCTGATCATTAATACTTCAGATTAACAGCTACCTCTAACACATTAGTTCTTTTTGACACAACACTCAAGCAATGCTGATACACCTCTGCCGTTTTCTAGCATCAGGTGTGAAATTACAAAGACAGAGCAGAGAGTTCAGAACAATCTACTTCTGACAGACCTCCGAGGAGGTAGTCACAGTGTCAAACTGGCATGTGTGAAAACTGGAGGTAGAACACCTTTGTAATAAATGTCGCTGTTGTCACTCAGCCCGTTCTGTGATACCAGGTAAACAGAAGTAGAAAGAAAAGAAGGACTTCCCTTGTTTCAGTCAACACATGAGTAAGAATTCAGTAGTGCAAGAAGTAGAAATGAGTATGGTGGCTGGACATAAGTTTTAGCGACAGGATAGAAAAATTAGCTCAGTCACCTAAAGTGGCCTAAGAGCTTGTTGGGAGGATTTCATTTTCCTTCCGACCTTGGAAAGTTAAGAATTCCCAAAGGATGAGCTGAGGAATGTCACTGGGGAAAGGGATGTCTGTGCTTCCCTCATAGACTCCATGCCTGCTGCCTTCATGACCACCAATTACGAGTTGAAGACTGTAATGTCTTTGACCCGCCTCTCCGTGGGAAAGGATGATGTCGATTGTTAAATCAAAAATCATAAGACAGTGGGTGCTGTGGTGGCGCAGGGGCAAAGCACAACCCATGTATTGAGGCCTTAGTCGTCATGCTGGTGATCACAGGTTCAATTCTCTGGCCTGCCAACATTTGCCACATGTCTTCCCCCTCTCTCATAATCCTCTTTTCTGTCAAACTACTTTAAAATAAAGGCCACTAGAGCCAAACCCTTAAAAAAAATCATAAGACAGAACATGTTTAAATAAGGAAAGTTCAGGTCACAGAACCAACCACCAAAGGTTCCACTCAACTAACTATGTTTAGGTTTGCTGTCTTGCTGGAAGACAAACCTCTGGCCCAGTCCTGAGTCCAACAGGTTTCCTCCCAGAAGTCAACTCCAGTTAATTCCATGCATGCGTCTTCTGTGACCGTTTCACCTCTGCAATGGTTACTTCAGGGAGATGTGCCAGTATTAGACCACATACCAGAGTTTGACATTTAGGTCCGTTCTGACCAGCCCTGTGATATCCCCTATGACTTCAGGCACACAGCAAATGGGACTTTTAATGGCTCTCTTTAACATAGCATGTTTTTTTTTAACTTGCCAATCTTCCATAAAGGTCAGATTTGTGGAGTGCATTACTAAGAGTTGTCTTTCAAGTTGTCTTTCAACTTCAAGGGTTACCTTGGGCCTCCTGGATGCTTCTCTAATTATTAGATTAGATTAGACAGCCTTGTCTAATCTAATCTAATATGTTTTCCGTTATGCCATTCCCATCCAATGTTAGGATAATACAGTCATATTCAATGAGTTAGAATATTATTAAACGATGCATTTATTTCAGTAAGTCCAGAAGTACTTGTTAGCATTAGCATATGTGTTGTGATACTCATTGCACAATGATAAATGTTTCTCCCACTTACCGAGGAAAGAAACAATATCAGTTTTTTTCCCCAAATACATATTAATAGGAAACTACATTGAAACAACACTAGTTGTCATGATAACATTTGTAACTGTAGCCCAAATAGTTGAGGTTGTGAATACACAACCTCAGATATACATATCTGAGATGGTACTAATGGTTCTGACACACAAAGTCGCAGCTGTATCAGAACTACTCAGATATCCAAAACAAGTAGTGGATTAACACTACACAAACTGACATTATTTCTGTTAATTATCTTTAACAGATAATGAAAAAAAACAACATTTAAGATTGGAATATAATGTCAGAAAATAAAAATAAAAAAAACATTTAAGAAGGGCTTAATAAAAAGCATGTTTATTACCACATTCTCATTTATGGAATATGACTGTGGATTCACCAGTTGTCTGTAAGATACTGTTGTTGAGCTTAATGCTGCTTTCAGCCTTCCACCTGAACGTCTACTCTGTTCCCTGGTCTTCATGTTGCCGCTTAATTTTTAATTTTATTTTTTTAACTATTGCCTTCCATTAGACTTCTGAGGTTCCACAAGACAGCTGGATTTGTACCGAGACTCAATATCCACCACTTCTGTTGTTATGGAAATCTGAGCAGTTCTTATACAGCTGCAACTTTGTGAGTCCGTGCTGTTAGTATGATCTCAAATATACAACCTCAACTATTCTGACTGCAGTTACAAATGTTACCAAGACAACTATTGTTGCCCCTATGTAGTTTTCTATCAATATGTAGTTAAAAACAGATATTACTTATTTCTTCATTAACTGGATCGAGGTTTATCATTGTACGATAAGTATTACAGCAAATATGATAGTGCTAACCAGGGATGTATCAGGGATGCCATAATGCTGATTGTCTTTGCAAAAACTTCAAGAAAGTCAGTTTTTTTTGTGACAATGAGAACTTAAATGAGATTTTTTTGAGTAGCTACATTAAGTATTCGATTGTCCCTGTGTCAAAATTCATCTCATCTAAGCTTATTAATAATTCCTGCTTGTATCTTTGCAGTAAGACATCAGTCAGGAGCTTAACAAGGCAAAAATGGTTTCAGTCCGCTGAGTGAGAGAAATGTGCAGCTGGAACTCCCTGATTGCTCTGGGTCTGTAAGAGGCTGTGCAGCTGCTCAAGCAATTGAAGGCAAACTCATGCACGCACATTAACCCACACGGTGCAAAGCCCCCACATGTTTGCAGTTTCCTGAACTTTCCTAACTATTGTTGTCTATAGAGAGAGAGGCAAATCGCTTGCCGCTCCAATTAAGAAATAGTAATTTTCTCACACTCATGGGTCAGACTTTGGGTCTGACCAGTGTAAACCCACTGGAGTTCCTGCAGTGTGAAGGGGGGCCCTTTTGGCCTTCCACTTAGTAAAGGAATGCAAAGAGGGAAAGAGAGAGAGCTGAAGAAAGCAAGTGGGACTTTCCCCAGGACTCCAGAGAAAGGAGGGAGAGAGGAAGCAGACAGTGGGAGCGACGGAATACAGGAACAAATACAGGAGGAGGGAAAATGGATGGGTTGTCTTGTGCATGGGTTTGCTTCTCTTTCCCACACTGGAAATGACCTAGTTATTATTGAACACTCTCTGAATGTATGGAGGACCAAAAGTGACAACATTTTAAAATAAATAAATAAAACCAGATATGTCCTTATACATGCGTTTCTGTGAAGAAATGCATTTTGTATTTCTTTTTCATCAAGAAATTTATATATTTAGTTGTTCTTTTTTCATATACATGTGAAAAAGGAAATATAAATGCCTATATACTTTGGAATAAAAATTTTTTGCACTTATTAAAGGTCACTATTGTGTGTTTTCTAGGAACGTAGTGTTAATTTTTAGCAAAATTAAGTAACTATGTTACCTTCAGTGGTTATAGAAAAGCTTTATATATCAAATATGATTTTAAAAAGTTATTGAACGTCTTGAAGTTGGGCCTTGTCTGTGTGTATAAGGAAAAGAAAAAAGAAAATATTTACATTTCCTGACAAAAACACATGTAAAAAGGAAAAGGCAAAGCAATATATGTATAAATCTGCTTTTATATAAAATTTTGGCAGTTTTGGTCCTCCATATAAAGGAGGCCTTACTTTATGAAAAAGGGAAAAAATAAAAAATCCGCCAAGAAAATTTACCAAGACTTCGTCCTATCAGTTGTTATTGAAAAAGTGAAAAATCTTCAACATGCTATAAAAGATCAGACAAGTCTCCAGAGCCAACTGCAGTCACCTACTGGTGTTCCCACTGATCCCACACACACTTCCCAATACTGCGTCCCATATGCCTGGAAGTGAACGTGTGCGATAGGGATCGGCACAGTCTTGATTGTGACTCAGTTTTGTTGCATGTGTGTAAAATGCACAAGGGGAGTGTGTGTGGTCTCACTGGTGAGCCAGCTGTGGGTATTCAGGGCTTTCTAGTGTGTGTATGCGTGTGTATGTGTGTAATTGCAGACAGCAATCTCTCTGACATCCACAAACCTGCCGTGTCTTCTCAATCACCCTCACTTTGATAAAAGTGGAGGTGGAGGGGGTGGAAATAAACTCATTCACCGTATTCGTTTATGCTAGTTTCCAGAGACGAGTTCACCACTAAATATGTGTTTGCCTGCATAGTTCTGCAGCAGGTGTGTCTGCAGGTCGTGTTGGACGTGGCTTCGCACGCAGGTATGTTTGTGCGCTGATGTGCGCCTGCCGACACGTCTGTATCTTGTCTCAGGACTGCAGCGAGGGTGGTCCGCACCTGCGGATTGAAATGCTAATAGATACAAAATAGGAGGTTCTTTCCTGTTTGAAGTAATTTCTGTTAAATACAAATTAAAGAGTTTGTCTGTCATTAAAAAAACGAATAGCAGATAAAAAAACGTGTTTGCAAGAAAAGGGAAATATAAAGGCCTGATTACTTTAGAATGTCATTTTTTGCACTTGACGGGGTACCATGATGTTTACCAGGCACATGGTGCCATTTTATAGCAAAATCAAGTTAACATTTGTCAAAAGAAATTCTGTATACACTCCTGATCAAAATCTTAAGACCAGTCAAAACATTGCAAGAATTTGCATTTTGCACTATTGGATCTTAAGAAGGTTCTAAGTAGAGCTTCACAATGCTAAAGGAAAAAATCAGTGCAAGAGACAAGAACTTTTGAGCAGTGAGTTTTCTGAAAACTGCATTTACACTCAAACATGATTTCTTTCAGCTGATCAAAAGTTCAAGACCATAGTCTTCAAAGCCAAAAGCTGTACAAAAATCTGGATTCCATGTCATTTACACTGCCAAGACCTCCAGATGGCAAAAGCAAAAAAGCTCACTGACTTTGAACGTGGTAGGATTGTTGAGCTGCATAAGCAAGGCCTCTCACAATGTGCCATTGCTGCTGAGGTTGGACGCAGTAAGACAGTCCTTTTACATTTTTTAAATGATTCTGAGGGTTATGGAACAAAACAGTCAAGTGGTAGACCCAAAAAAATTTCACCAGCTCTGAGCCGCAGGATCCGATTGGCTGTCTGTCAAGACACGGGATGATCCTCTACCCAAATTAAGGCCATTCATTACTTGCAGCCCAATATCTATCAGACGGCATCTGTGAGAGAAGGGCTTCAGAAACAAAAAATGTCTTCAAAGGCCAAATCTTCTTCAACGCCACAAAATTGCCCTTTTGGACTTTGCAAGGGTTCACCAAACATGGGACATTGAAAGGTGGAAGAAAGTTGTCTTCTCTGATGAGAAAAAAATGTAACCTTGATGGTCCTGATGGCTTCCAACGTTACTGGCATGACAAGGAGATCCCACCTGAGATGTTTTCTACACGGCACAGTGGTAGGGGCGCCATCATGATTTGGGGTGCGTTTTCCTTCAATGGAACAATGGAGCTTCAGGTTGTGCAGGGGCGTCAAACAGCAGCTGGCTGTGGAGATGTTGCAGCGAGCAGCATCCCTCATGACTGAGGGCCTCGTCTCTGTGGTCATGATTGGGTTTTTTAACAGGACAATGCTGCAGTTCACAATGCCTGCCAGACAAAGGAGTTCTTAACATCGCTCTTTTGGACCATCCTGCATGTTCCTCGGATCTAAACACATTTGAGAACATTTGGGGATGGATGGCAAGGGAACTTTACAAAAATGGACATCAGTTTGAGTGCTTGAGTGTAAATGCATATTTTCAATTAATTCCTCGCTCAAACGTTTTTGTCTCTTACACTGATTTCTTCTTTTAACATTATGAAGCTCTACTTAGAACCTTCTTAAGATCCAACAGTACAAAATGCTAATCCTTGCAATTTTTTAACTGGTCTTAAGATTTTGATCAGGAGTGTATATGAAATATGATTTGAAAGAAATTATAAATTTGGTTTGTAAGAATGGGGGAAGTTTTAAAATAGCAAATTAAAACGATTTAAGACAGTTTTGATTTATAGATAGGAGAGCATAGATTAAACGTACCAACATGTCACTCATTTAACACTTCAACTTTAATCCGTTCTACGTTTTGTTTTCTAGCTGGTGTTCTGCACAAAGTAAATGTTAGAAAATCAATCTTTAAAAAATGGCAAGTTTTACCTTGACATGTTCTTAGTACAAGCAGTTAAACCTGGCATTTCCTCCCTGGTTTGACCGGACAGAAAAGTCCATTGTGCTGAAATGCTGTCCACTAGACACCATTGTGAGAGTGAATGAGCAAGCCACAGCCATAATCAGATTTCCTGAATTTATTTTCAGCACCTAACCCACGCACTATGTATTTATTAGATAATGTGAAGTAACTGCTCAGGATGCAACATGAGAAAATGAAAGCCGTGTTTAACAATGTTTTCCCCACTTAAGTGAATGACTCAGTGCTCTCTCTAGTACTCGGGCTCCATGTTGTGCCTGCTGCGACACATGCTCATTAGTTTCGTTCCCTTGCCCTCGTGCCCCGTCTCAGGACTGCGATGATGTCAGAAGCAGAGGTTTGACAAATATTACATTTCTACGGTTAGCTGTTTCCACAAGACTGCTACAAATTGGTCCCAGCGCTCATTACGCCATATCCAGTTTCCTAAACGTTCATGATTCTCTGTCAAATTACTATCCCTTCCCTTTCTCTATAGCAGCTCCTGCTCCGGTCCCCAAAGCTTGACAAACATTTGGAAAGGGGATTCTTTAATTACCTCAGTCGTACATTACTTTCAGTGATGCCTACTTGCTGGTTTTCTTCCAGATTTCTAATTTTTGGGAATGATCTTAATTGACATTTAATCACTGAGGTATGCGTCAGCACTTTAAAAGTTGCTTATCAACACTTTATGCAAAACATAGTAAAAAGTTAAAGCTTCGCCAGTTCTAGAATTTTGATATCAACATTCTTAAGATTTACCAAATTTGAATAGAAATCCAATCTAATCCCACATGTACAAAACTACATTATGGATTCTAGTAAACATTTCTTAGACAGAAATAAAGACTGGTGGAAAAGATTGTGAAGTTAGGTATATTAATTCCTGCTTTTGGAGCTGTCTCCAGACTGCTCGGCATTATGCATTTGAACCGCATCAGAGTTCACTTCAACTGAGCCAACACTTGGGTCTGTAGGCAGACCAGAGATTGCTGTTTTGGTCCGCATTAGGCATATGGTTACCCAGCTGAAATGGTTTCCCAGGAAGTCCTCTCCTTTTTTAGGAGATGTTGGCAAACGTGATCCCTCAAAGATGCAACTGTTGAGGATTGGAGTATGTCTGTTTACCGAGAATTGCCATACCCACAGTGCAGTGCAGAGGGGAAAACTACAAGTTGGAAATGAGAATCATTAATGTTACAGAGTATGGAAACTCCAGTAGTGGGTGAAGTTGAGATCAACTCAGTGATCCTCTTTTCAGGGCCTGAAAAAGCGAGGGGCTGCAGTGTCCACAATCCAATACTCAATGGTGGTGGAAACAGTCCAGGTTGGCAACAGAGCAGGAAAAGAAGGCAGAACCGATCCACAATCCAATAAGCAATGACCAGGGGTCAGGTACAGTACATAAGGTTCAGAGCCAAAGTCAAAATTACTCTCAGAGCAGACGAGGGGCAGGCAAAGGCAATGGTCAGGAGGCAGAAATAGGGCCAGAAACACAGGGTGACACAAGGGTGTGAGACAGAACATTGAAAGGCTGTGAAAAGGTTGACGACAGACAATCTCACACTGAGTGAGTGCAGAACAGGGGTTTATATAGGCAGCAGAACAGGTGGGAGCAATCACCAGCCAGCAGGAGCGGGAGGTGCTGAGCAGGGCAGCAGCATGAAACACTGCAGGAACAGGGAAATCTGAACGGCAGCTGCTAGTGCTACACTGCTCAGACTCTGTTTTCCCAAAGATGAATATATCTTGGTGCAAAATGTAGATACCAACCCCAGAACAAAAGCTACTAGCACTGGTTACATTTTCCCAATGAGGAATTCTGCAGTGAGATGTAGAAAAAGATTTAATTTCTTAACATACCGTATTGGAACATGACACCATAGGGAGTGGGAAGTCAAACCTAACATTACTGGCGGATAGTGTCTGGCTATAAGTGTAGTGAGTAACAGTGTTATGAACTGGTTCCTTTGACAGCGAAAATGTGAAACCAAAAATAAAAAGTACTGGCCTCCAGAAGACCACATCAGGTCAGCCTCAGCTGGCGCATGAGAGAGAGCAAGCGTGACACTGCAACCCACATCCCAGGCTGCCAAAAATCACATTTCCCCTCCACAGTATAGCTGCTTTACATTAAGTCTCGTGCAAGCGAGGCCGAGGTCCACCCACTTCACATTTTGTTACCATCAAAAGCACAAACTCCACACCAGCCGCACCAATAAAGCTCTATTCTCTTGTGTGCCTCTTCTTCACATAAAAAATACAACTGTAAAAGTGGGTGAGGCTACAGGAGAAATGGACGGCAAATAAAGCAATCTGAAGCGACTTAGAAACAGTAGAACCTGTGGTCAAAGATGCCAGCACCACGTATGACCTTGATGGTTCTTTGGAGCCAACAAGTGAGAACTTATTGTAAATATTATATACTAAGAACCACTAATGTACCAATCACTGGCCAATGAGTGTAATGTACAGTATTTTTCTTAGTCATTTCTTGGCAGGTCGATTAGTGAAAAACTGATTTTCATTAAAAGAACCAAAACTTCAACTTGATTCAAAACTGCAAACGTCATCAACGAGCCTGAAGGCTCAAACCAAAGTTGTTGAATTAAAACAAAGTTAACATTAATACACATTCACTGGCCAATTTATCAATTGATTATTTACACAAATTATGAAATACCAAATGACATGGCAGCTACATATTGAATTTAGGCATCTGGTCTGTGTATTGTAAATCTGAGTCTGACAAATCTGTTGGAGGGGGGGACGTGGTTAAGAGTCCAACAAATCTGTTGACGGGGAGGAGGGGTTGCATAGCAACTTCACGGGCGCCGATTTATGCGCCGATAAATGTGTAGTTGCGCCACTGCCCCCACCAAATAACTTGCAAGCAACTTTGCACTGACCATTATTTTATTATTGACAATAAAGTTTACCTTCAACCAAACGCCCCACTAAGGCATCCCAGCGCCCCCCTTTTGTAAAAATGTCCGCCAGCGCCCCCTGCAGTCCTCTGAACGCCCCCTGGGGGGCGGTACCGCCCACGTTGAGAACATCTAATCTAGAATGAAGAGAGCATGAGCTTCAAGGTGTTTCCACACTTCATAGTCCAGTAGACTTCGTTCAACTATGGACCAAAATTGTTACATTTTCAGATGGTGCAGTTCTCTTTCACACTGCACTTTCCCAAACGGACTAATCTTTTCACCAACTTGTTCCAGTCCTCACCAATGGTGGCGCCACACCAAGAACCACTGAAGAAAACATAAAAACCTCTGAAAAAGACGCTGAACGTAACTTATTTCTTTATGAAATGCAAACAAAATGGACTGGTGTCAGATATTGGATTCAGATATGGCCTGTAGGATTCCTCTTATGTCTTTGGTAGAAGACCAGAAGCCATTTCTCCTGCTAGCACTAGAGTCTCACGTTTGTTTAGATTGTATTTACCCAGAATGCCCTGTACTATACCCTGCTTCCTGCTTTTGGGCAGACTGGAAGAGAAAAGGTCAGACCAAATAAGATGATTCGTGACATGAGGATATTGTGTCATAGTACCAAACTGGCCCTTATTTTAAAATCCACAGACTTTTATTACTGACCGTGTCCAACTTTTTATGAATCAAGGTGTACCACCTTCTGATGGGATGACTAATTTAAGGAAAATATTGAAACTAGTTTGTGAAACATGGCAGGGCCACTGCTGTACTCTAATGTCCTCCATCATCATCAGATTCCAATCCAAAAGAGCGTCGAGAGCACCGTCGTTAAGCGGTGGAAAGGGAGGTTTGCATCATGTGAGGCTGGAAGATCTGCAGCAGCTGACTGACGCTACTTTGGCAAAACGGACCAAAATCTCTCTGGAACTTTTCTGACACTTTGTTGAACTTATGCTATGAAGATTTGAGAGAATTCCAAAGTTAAAAACATGGCCGAATGCAGTACACCCATTAAAGTTTGTAGTGATTCTTGTGTTCCATGTTTCAGTTTTTGAGTAATAACAGGAATACCAAGAAAGAGTTCAAATAAATACTAATTTCACCATGTGTTCTGGTTTTGACACTGATTTTCCCTGACTTTAAACATTTCCACTTCCAATACCCAAAGTCACACGATACCCAAACGTCAGTGCAATAACGTGACTAAGTGGAATTGATCGGCGGTCTGGCTGTTCAAAACTAGGATTGCCTTTTCCCACCATGGAGCGTGAACAAATTTCTATACAACTTCAGTGTCGGCTATAGGTTCCTTTCCACTGTTCCTTTAAAAACGTTTGACTTCAACTAATCAGAAACACTACTGCTGCACTGTAAGCAATACCCCGCAGGTTGTTTTTTTTAAACATACACCACTTAATACCATAGCTATATTTCAAACTCCATTAAGACTGTGACATTTCTCTCTCTTTCCCCTTTCTCTTGCAGCCCATATGGATCAGTTTAAATACATTTTGGGTTGGCCCACTTTCAGAATGTCACAGGACATTTATCTTTATTCCCTTCTTCCTATCCTTACCTAACAGAGAAATGGCTTTGACAGATGTGCTCCATGCACACTCAACTACCTTCTGCACGTTACTGACATGGTTTTCTGTCTCGTGCTTCGCTCTCTGCCTGCGCCTTTACTGAGCTCTCCATCTGGAAAATATATCCTTTTCAATGCAAAATGTATGGTTTTTGTTCTTCTTTCTGCTTTTGTTTTCAATTCATCTTCCACCAATTAGAATCGCAAGAGAAAGGTGAGGCGGTTAGAGTCGACTGGCTTGTGTGTCGATGCCCAGTAGTGATAACTTAACAACCTATGTTGGCGCCAGAGCTTGAAGGGAAACAAAGAAACATACAATATTCTCCATAAATACAAGTCTATTTCTGCTCCAGTCTCTGCTGGCAAGTAGTGACTCAACCAGCAGAAAGTTCTTGAAAGCTTTTTTGTTGACACCACCTCTGGCTCACAGTTTGTTTTCTGCACCCAGCAGAAGCATGTTTTTCTTGAAAGTACCTTTAGATACTCAAAGACATCAATAGAAAACCCAGAAATAGAAGGTTTGGTTTGTGTGACGATCAGATAATAGCACACACTAAAAGGTACGGAAAGGTGTTTCCTTTCCGTACCTTTCGGAATAAATTTGCTTAATGGAAACGGCAATAAACAGATACAAAGTTTTGGCACTCAGATGAGGTGTTATTTTTTTTTACACAATCAAAGTTGGTTTATTGTGCAAAACTGCATAGGGAATGCTTTTCCGTACTACACAAGTCAGGTGATCAATAACCAATGTCGCCACTTTGCGAAGAAGACAACAACAGGAAGTAGTCGGAGTCTCTAGGCACGGCATGTTTTTTTTATGACCATGCATGAACAAAAGTATTCACGTGTGATTTCAATTGAGTTTCTTATTTAATGGAAACATCGCAATTATGAAATTGTGTTTCTTTGATCCATTAAGCCTGATTGGGTCGTTCCAACACATGAATTTGCTTTGATCAATGCTACTGTAGCTCTGGTTGTATTTTTAGAAAGGCAATTCTGCCACAGTCTCATGTTTTCTGGCCGCTACCAGGTTTTTTTCTTCCAGGACCAACTTGCAGAAGTTCAAAGGGTGTAATTATTTTTTGAGGACAAGTAAACAAATAGCAGTTAGCTAGCATCTAAATGGCTCTCCAGCAGCTTTACAGACTGCCACATGCGAGTAATGTGGTTTGCTGGAGTCCTGGACTTTCCAGACTCATCTGTTGATGAATTTCTGCATTTTTTTAGATGTGAGATCAAAGATTTGGATTTAAATTTCAATTAGAGTTTAATATCTGTCTTACATCTTGTATTTAGAATATGTTTAATTTATGCAATGCTAAGTGTTTGACGTACTGATCTCTTAAAGGTGTTTGCTATTTATCTTTCCGTTGATGTCCTGTAAAGCACTTTGGTTTCGCCTTGTGCAATATGAATGATAATCTAGAAAACCCACTCATCACTCATTTTAACCTAAAGAAATCAAGTGTTTCCACCCTAACTTTGACGTATTCCATAAAAACTTAAAATGTATATTATTTATTTTAAAAAATTCTTTTGACTTAAACATCTGTAACAACTATCCAAAGTTTTGAGCATTAACAGACTCCTCCATACTGCACTTTTTTTCCCCCAGCTTTCCAGTGCATATTAAACGTTACAGCCTCTAGAGCAGATGGAAAGCTTATGAAACTATTTAGAAAAAAAAACAGTTTTAGAAACAGGCTTTACAGCTGCCAACTAAATGCCTCATTGTGATATTTCTGCTCTGCAGGTTATACACTCCAGACGGGTTTTTTTTCCTTCTTCTTCAGCAGCTACATCCTTTTTGCTGCTCCAGCTTCCATGAGAAATCACAAAACTCTGAAGAGTATCTGGGTCGAGTCTCCAAAGTTTGCCGATGTTTGACCTCGACCGGCGTCTAGACGAGTGCAGACGGAGAACAGCAACCAGAGTTCACCATATATCAGTCGCAGCGACCCAGCCTGCCTCCACTCCACTTATATAAGGATTACACAAGGATTTTTTTTATTTAAAGAAGAAAAAAAAAGAGGAACAGACGAATATAGCTCAGTGAATCTCTCTGAGTGTTTGATAAAGAGTTTGAAATACAGTACGTGGAAACAGACGGTTTGAAAGAAAGGCAGAAAGCAGGAAGAAAAAAGTGAAGGAAAAAGGAGGGAGAAGAGTTTTGTTCGGGGAGGGAAGGGGGGCAATTAATCACCTCGCCACAGCTTTAAGGTGAGAACCGTTTGGGCTGCTGCACATTTACATTTTACACAACTGCTCTGGCAGCGGCGCTTCTGATGAAAGCCGCAGCCGTCAAGTTAATGCGGTGAATTATTTTAGTGCGAGAACAGAGAGAGGGAGTCGGGAGGCACAGCAGACAGGGAGATGAAGAGGAGGAAGAGGAGGAGGTGTGGGCTTGACTAAAACAGCAGAAGGACTGCTGGAGCTGCTTCCACACTTCAAGGGCTTCAGTGACAGGGAAGCTGCTCCACTCAGCACCGTCAGCAGTTTTCTGCTCATGCATGCAGCGCGCGTGTGTGGTGTGTGTGTGTGTGTGTGTGTGTGTGTGTGTGTGTGTGTGTGTGTGTGTGTGTGTGTGTGTGTGTGTGTGTGTGTGNTGGTGTGTGTGTGTGTGTGTGTGTGTGTGTGTGTGTGTGTGTGTGTGTGTGTGTGTGTGTGTGTGTGTGTGTGTGTGGATCCGTGGGGAATGAAAACTCCCCATGTTGTTGTTCCATAAAGCAAGGACACTTTGCAACATGAGGTGCAAAGGACAAGCGCACATATGCTCTACACGCCGCGCACCTGGACACGCAGGTGATTACGGCAGTGATTAAACTCGGAGCTTGTGGCGCTGGATTCGTCTCGCGTCTCTCGCTTCTGCTTTAGCGCCGTCAAATTTGGTGAAATATTTATGTTTGATTGTTTAATAATTCATGTTATTTCTGTAGAAAGACCTCATATGTAACTGGAGTTTGTTAATATTCATGACTTGCGCTATCTGTTTTTAGGTTTCCTGAAAAAGCCATTTCGGGGCATGTTATTTATTGAAGAACTGTACGCCGGTGCGTCACACGCGGCTTTACGCGTTTCACCTGTTGGATCGTCGTATTGCTTTAAAAGGAAGTATTAAAAACTTTTTAAAAACGGCTCCAAGTAAACATTTTGTCTGAAGAAGGAGGCTGACTTGGATGAGTTAGCAAGTTTGTCCTTCAGAGTGATGACCTCCTCATTTCAGAACCACACAGAGAAGGAACTTAACTTCAGTTCCTCGTTGCTCTCTAAATATAAAAAAAAAACCTTTTTTTGTCGCTGCACAGTTGGAAGAGTTGTTGCCTTGCAGAAAGAAGGTTCTGGGTTCGATTCCAGGTCTTTCTGCATTGAGTTTGCATGTTCTCCCTGTGCATGGTGGGTTCTCTCTGGGTACTCTGGTTTCCTCCCACAGTCCAAAAACATGACTGTCAGGTTAACTGGCCTTTCTAAATTCTCCCTAGATGTGAGTTTATGTGTGCATGATTATGTGTCCTGTGTGTCTCTATGCTGCCCTGTGACAGAGTGGCGACCTGTCCAGGGTTTACCTTCCCTCCTGACCCCACTAAGGGACAAGGGTGTACAGAAAATGGATGAAATGGACAATTTTTTGTTCAAAATATATATTTAATTTTTTTTCTCAAGTTAAATCAGCAAAACTTCCTAAAACTTTAATTGTGTTAGGTCAATTAAAGTTACCAAAATTACTCCGGTTTATAAATGCCACAAAAATGACAGAAAAAATGATGTCAGATTTATTTATCAACATCTTCAATTGATAAATCAGCTGAAGCTGCATTGATGGTCGCTCTTCCTCCATTTACCACATAATTGTGCAATTTGACATTTCAAAAATAAATTTGCTTAATGGGAACACAGTAGATTAAAATAAAAAAAGAGATTTTTCCACTGGAATTAGGTGTTTTTTAACAGTATTAACTGGTTAAGAGTTGATACCAGAGGTGTGACTAAGTCACTGTGTTGCAAGTCTCAAGTAAGTCTCAAGTCTCTGTCCTCAAGTCAAGTCAAGTTTCAAGTCAGGAACCTTTAATTCCAAGTGATTTCGAGTCGTTTTTATTTTTTTTAATATAATTTGCAATTATACATAAAATTCAAATAATAGACCATTTGTTCTTTTTAAAATCTGTATTCACCAATTTAACCTGGAGTACACATGCTAACACGAAGTTAGCTAAAGTCAACTATCTTACAGCAAAAGATAAGTGCCACCTACGGATCTTTGTGAAGCTCCAAATGCCGGACAAAGTTAGACGTCATGGCATCTCCATCTGATATTCAATTATTTATTGCATGTTTTACAAGTGGCAGTTCGTTTTTTATTCTAAAGTTCATAACCTTTATGAACCTTTATTATGTTCATAATCTTTATGAAGTTTAGAAAGTTCAAAAGGAATTACTCGCCAAAGCTTATTTATTCCAGCGGTTATTTCGTCTTTCGTTCCCTGAGCTCTGTAGCGTCGCCGCGTTTTTTTAAATGTCCAAATCCTGTTAATTTGATTGGTTGTGCTGCAGCTACGCACACATACATACGTAAGGAGAGAGGAAAAACAGAGGGACG